>JAJEKB010021601.1:1407544-1456666 GCA_022393335.1 Macrotrachela quadricornifera | reverse complement strand
ATAATGTCGAATGTCACGTCTGATCTCTCTCCCATTGCTCAATTTTTTCGACCAATCAGATTTCAGCAAGCGTTTTTTTCTTCTATTATTTCCATGAACCATGGACATGTTCGGATCATTTAGGGGTTATCAAGAGGTGTCTTTCATATGGCTCGAACAACCCTATGTTTCATATGGATGATAGTTGAACTCTAGTATCAGCCCATGGTATATACAAGATAAGTCAAACCCAGCTCCTCGCGGTGTTTCCTGGGTAATGCTAACGGACCTCTGCGCATGCCTCTTAAATTACACAACACGCGATAATCATTTTTTGTCCGCAACCAAAAAAACCGTGTAATTTGCACGGGGTATACCTAGTAAAAACTAATCTCAACGATTTGTTTTCGAAATTCCTTTCATTAGATGTTAATCATCATAATAAACTAACAAATCAAAAGTTTTCTAACTAAGAAAAGTTCAAATAAGGGATTGTATTTGTCACCATTTTTATAAAAATATTCTGACTTATATCTCAGAAGTAAAATAAGCATTTCTTTTTTTTCAAACATTTTAGTGTCATTCAATGACTATTATAGAAAGTCCTTATAAGAAATTTTGTAAAAGAAATCGTTTTTTTATTAAAATTGTCTCATGCATTCACTCGACATTATAAACAATTGTGAAGTGAAACAAATGACAAGGATAAATAGTGATTAGTTATTTTCATTAATGTTCTATACTTTCTCAATAAAAACGATTCTTAATATTTTTTTCTTAAAATAATTTGATAAAATAATAGGTTATAGAATCAAACTTACATTTAGCTGTTGAAATAATATTATACAAAAGAAAAATGAAAATAAAGAGAACAAATATTTTATTACTAATACATTAAACAGAAACGACATATAAATTATGAATCATAACACATATTTACGAATAGAATAGAAAATAAAAAATCGAGTATATTCGAGAAAGAAAAAGAAAATGAATAAATTTTCACTTGACTGATTTTACCCCTATTTATATGATGATGTGATCGGTTAAGTATCAATATATATATATTTATTTATGCAATTTATGTTATTTTCAAGTATATATCATATTAAATAAGTATGTGTGTTGATTTATTAATGTTCATTTCAAACATAAATAGCTGTGAGCATTTTTTGATTCATTTTTTCAATGAATAAGATAAAGATCTTGAGTTTTTATCATTGAAAAGAATAGACGAAGAAATATCACAACATATATGGAAAGGTCTTTTTAATCGCTTTGCTAAAGATTTCACATGAAACTTCAATAAAAACAGTATACCTTTCATAGTGACGATGTTAATTTATCGATTTGGAAGAGAGCACTTAAATTCACAGACAAACAGTTACAAAACTATATCAATATTCTATTTGTGACTACTAATACGAACTTATTAAAATCATTTAACCACAATTTATTATCTAATTTATTTTAGCAAAATAATCGACAAATTCAAGTTTTTATAGGATTTTTAGCGGCATAATTATAAGACTAACGTCTTTCTTGTTTTGGGTGAGTAATAGAAGATGACGTTCCTATATCCGTGTCAGGCTATCAAGGATATACGATACCAATAGGGTAGCAACAGTCTCTATTGTGCTCTGTAGAACAAGAGGTCGCTCTAGTTCCATCACTAGTTACTCTATTTGTGCCTTAAATGCTTAATAATCTGACGCACATGTACAGTCGTGGATAAAAGTCTCGCGACATAGCAAAAACTGTCTAAACGAAAGTTGGCTACCTTGAAACTTGTATCATGACAAGAACTTGTCCAATCCTGATCGAAAACAAAAGCTCGAGTTCTATGTCCTTATCAAGACTGAGATATGAGGCGTACATGTAAGACTTTTTCCAAATGTGTTACCCCGAGTTGGGAAAGAGATGTAATATCGTTGGATCTTTCGTTGGAAAACTTTCATAAGAAACCAACTTATGATTTTTAAGTTATGAGCTATTGTTTGTCTACCGATGGAATTCACATTTGATAACTTTGACAGTGTTGGTGTTAAATCTCAGGTTGAGCTCAAGCTTTCGCCCTAAAAATTGTACCACAGACTGTTTAGATAAAGCCAAAGCTGTGATAAAATTTTCAGAGCTAAAGCTCGTACC
Source organism: Macrotrachela quadricornifera (assembly GCA_022393335.1). Lineage (NCBI taxonomy): Eukaryota > Metazoa > Rotifera > Eurotatoria > Philodinida > Philodinidae > Macrotrachela > Macrotrachela quadricornifera. The sequence continues at coordinate 1,454,539 of JAJEKB010021601.1, read as the reverse complement.
AAACTGGAGTTACACATCTATCTATGTCTCGAGACCGACAGCCTTGGCAAATCATTAGAATACGGCACAACAAGGCGTCCTTTCTAGCATGAGTAGGTCATCATCGTAACTACCCATTGCACTATAAAAATCATCCTCATGTCGTCAAGTGACAGAAAACTAGCATAACCTTTGTATAATATTATCTCCTACTCAAAAATTAAAAGAATTAACTAGCTAAAATCATTGAATTCTCTTCTATTCACTATTTTTTCAGTTAATTTGCTTTTTTTTTTAACGCTACAGAGTAGTATAAAAAGATTATGCTAGTATTCTGTCACTTGACGACATCAAGATGATTTTTATAGCGCAATGGGTAGTTCCGATGATGATCTACTCATGTTAGAAAGGACGCCTTGTTGTGCCGTATTCTAATGATTTGCCAAGGCTGTCGCTTTCGAGATATAGATGGATATGTAACTCCAGTTTGGTACGAGCTTTAGCTCTGAAAATTTTATCACAACTTTGTCTATATCTAGACTGTCTGTGGGACAATTTTCAGGGCGAAAACTTGTGCTCAATCTGAAATTTGACATCAACACTGTTAAAGTTCTCAAATGTGAATTCGATCGGTAGACAAAAGATAGCTAATAACTTAAAAATGATAAGTTGGTTTCTTATGAAAATTTTCCAACGAAAGATCGAACGATATTACATCTCTCTCCCAACTCGAGATAACATACTTGCAAAAAGTCTTACATGTACGCCTCATATCTCAGTCATGATAAGGACATAGAACTCGAGCTTTTGTTTTCGATCAGGACTGGACAAGTTCTTGTCATGATACAAGTTTGAAGGTAGCCAACTTTCGTTTAGACAGTTTTTACTATGTCGCGGGACTTTTGTCGACGACTGTAGTTGTTGAGCTTGTTTATCGTTGCTATTGTTCAAATCTAAGTTCGTTACTTGTAAAAAGATCTTTATGTCAGCACCGTTCTTTTCGTCACCCTCGTATATGTTGTATCACATATGAGTGATATTGACAAAAGTTACTTTTGTACTATCATGTAAGGGTGATATCAGTTAAGTTTGATTCTCTATAACTATGATGTCATTGATGGATGATAACGTATAGTGATGATCTCAGTATTGCTCATTCTTAAGCGATCTATGTGATTATCAGCACAATAATATCTTGAGAACAACTGATTCGGTTGGAATGAAATTTTTGATGCATTATAGAACCATGGAAATCTCTCTCTAGACAAAGTTTCAAGTCATAAACGCTGACATTCGGTCGTCGTCAAAAAATCCAATAAAATAACTATAACTCAAGAAGAAAGATTCACCTATGTAACCACGAAACGCACTTTTGATGTGTCTATACACGCTTTTGTGGCGAATTTTGGCGTTCTGACGCGTTTGTTATCAAAGCAGCTCGGAAACGCGTGTAGAAGTATCCATCACTGCGTCCCTCGAACGCGTGTCCAGAACTGAATTTGTTGACTAGTGTTAGTAAGAAAAAATGCGTACAGATGCATTTAAATTCTTATTTAGAAAGTTAAGTTCTCCCACGCATTATTCTGTGCGCCATAGTTCTGGAAGTATATAAATGTGAACAAAGAGCTCTCTAAATGTGTTCTGATCCATTCTTTTCGAAGCGTAACTGAATCTATAAATATGATTGAATATTTCTCATATATTTTTAAAAACAAATAATGTTGATAATCTTCCTTTAATTTTCGAACTGATGGAATAATAATTGTCTTCAGTGTTCCTTATTTTTACTTATAATAATGTAGGTTAAATGTAAATTGATCTAATTCTACAATAAAGATCTCAATAACAGATTTCGTAAGAATTGATCATAATTATTATTGAATCTAAAACAACTGGATGATATTCCTTTTAATTGATTCTGACCGTCAATTTTCATGTCGAAAATCAAACTTTTTGGATTTTGATTATTTTTCAATCGATTATAACTGATCATAAAAAAGCAACATCCGAGAAGTTTGATTTTTTTATATAGAGCAATCTGATAAACATCAGATGATAATAGTGCCATGATAGTCAATTAGTAATCGGATCTTTTTAATCATTTTTTTTACATGAGTTCCTGCTATACTTCTTTATTATATGTACACTAATCAAAAATATTGAACCGTCTAAAGACAACGTTTTCTTCCTTTTTTCTTGATCCATTAAAATGATTTCTGATGATTGCAGAATAGATAATCAGAGATCGTAAAGATGTTTATTATAAATTTGTCACTGACTTTTCTATATATTTAAGTCATTTATACGAATATTTTATTTTAATCATGAATTATTCTATTTTGTTCAAATTATAAACATTTATTTTTCAAATAGAACTCTTAACCCTTTGACCGTGATGTCGCCCACCGGTGGGCGACTCTATAATTTGACAAGAACATGTATAGAAAAGCATTTCCTGTGCTTTTTTCTTAAGCAGGAGATCAGACGTAAGCTGTCATATCTTTTGTCTTCAGTACTTTATTTGAATTCTTTATTCCATAACATAATGCTTATCATTAGAACACTCAAGACAAAAAAACTCATCACAGTCAGAACAGAAAATTTTTCCTTTCTTTGCTGCTGCATTGTTCGCTTCTCTTAACTGCTCTGCTCTTCCCTTCGCATAGCAGCCAGTGCATCGTCTGCCAACATTGTGCGTAGATCCTTCCCTTTTCTTTGAGCTTGTCAAGAAGCAAAGATCGTACAAGACTTTCACGAAACTGTAGCATTGTCGTACGGCTTGTGTCATAATTTTCCTTGTAAATCAAATAAGCATTCACTATCGACATTCTAAATATCATTTCAAATGCCAAATTTTGATAACATTTTTTAGACCGTCTGAGACATGTGTAGTATGCCGATAATTGATCTGATAAGTTTATACCTTGTTTTCCTTTGAACTCCCTCACAGAATAGAAGCCCATTGGGCTTCTGATTTGTTTTGAAATTATAAGTTTGGACATGGACTTTTATTGCGATAAACTTTTTTCATACTGCAGCTAAGATTTAATTGACTTACACGCACAAACGCTCTTAAAAATTTACAAAGCGAAATTATCAAATTGTCTGACAACTTTCAGAATACCTGTAATAGTTTTTTAGGAACTAAGAACTGATTAATAATTCTTCCTCGATTTGACATTATCAAATCGATAAAATAGTACGCTATATATACGATGTTTTACATTGACATACTCATCTACTCTCAGCATTTCGTAACCTTGCTATGAATACGAATGATCGCCTTTCATCATATACTGATTTTGGGCATGCCGAGTTTTAGAGAAATGTAAAAGAAACTTCTATTAGACATACATCGATGTAGTTCTGCTAGACGACTTCATTAGGATAGCTTATGCACAATTCAGATACGCAATGAGATATATTTTAATTGTCGCTGCAGAAATATAGAATAAACTTGTGACTGTACAATAAAGATCTTCCACTTCTTACAGATATGTAATGCAAATATAATAGATTGCTGCATAACTCCTACTGCTCATAGGTTAGCTTTCTCAGAAGTAAGTCAATAAAAAATGTCAACATTTTGTTTGTGAGTAGTATATAATCTTATAAGTAGAAGAAATGTAATGGAACAGTATTATTGCATGTCTGGCTTCTAATGGTATAAATTTGGTAGTAATAAAAAACGGCAAAAGTAAAAAAAATATCCAAAGAAAAAATATTGAAGGTGCTATTAATGCAGCTTCAGTACACCCGTTCATCAACATCGCATGAATAATCTGCAGAAGGATCTATGTATTAATAATACTTTCAATATTTTTATTTCTACCAAATTTATACATATCGTAATTTCTGTATGTATGCTCTTCGTCGAAAGTCTCATCATGGAAATTAAGATCGTTGAATCAAAATTTGTCTAAAATCTTATTTATAAGAAATTCGGATGTTGATATTGATAATCTCTATTTCTATGATATCCCTTTCGGTGATAAGGCTTATCATTCGTAATTTTTATTCAGTAATTCTTAGACAATTATGCTTTATTAATAGGTATACGTAAAAATTTGTTAATATTTTAAAGACGTTCATTTGTATGTTGACAAGAAATATGCAACGTATAGAAAATTAGACATATAAACTGACTTACAATTAAATAGCAAGAAGCAGTGAACCATGTTATCCAGTTTTTAAAATTGTTTATTTTGTGCTCATTTTGGATAGGGTGGGCTTCTATGCTGTGGGGGTTATTGTAATCGACGATAACTCTTGGCTTCGTGATGCGTTCATTTTATTTATTGGTTTTTTCGGTGTCTACTAAAGTGACTGAATGGGATGGCTTTGCGAATATCATCAAAACATCTTATTTATCTTTCCACTTGATTAGTTTTGTACCATTGTTGCTCTGGAGCCCATAAACTTCACCACGCTTGAGCTTCTTTTGAACTACTTCATGATTTCTTCACTAATATTTGGTTTCCATTGAAGAATTTTCGATCGTTTGGTAAGTTTCTGCCTTTGTATGTGTTGTTCTGCACATCGATCGGTTTCACGAACCATGTAACTAATAATCTCATCAGTTATGAAATGTTGGTAGCAATTGATAGGATTGATCGTACGATCTTCCGAATTTTCCGGTACTTCTTCCATTATTCCATAATCCTCCAAGAATTCAGTATTCAATTCGGATTCTATTTTGCTCCAGACTTATGAATCCATATAATCGTCCCCATCATCCGTAACTTGTTCTTCAGAGTTTGATCATTCGAATTGCATTCTGGAAAAGCCATTATCCAAACTGCTCACATCACTGTGTCAATCGCCACTTTGTTCTGTATCCGTTTCTGCAAACAGCATGTAAATTGAAAATTTTGAAAAATGTGAGTTTAGTTTATTTTCATTATCTCGACTAGAATGATGTATGTATTTATATATGCATTTATGAGCAAATCGGAAAAATGGTTACATGAGCATGAGAACGAATCATTTTAGGCTTTTACTAGTCTCAATAGGTTCTAAATATTGAAATAATTCTCATTATAAAGTCGATTTATCACATCGGAAGGTTCTCTCTCTAATATTATTGCTTATTCTGCATTATAAGTCATTAAATCGATCGAACTAGAAAAATATCGAAATAGTCACTAATTGAATAAAATGATTTTATTAGACGATATTGTTTAGTATTCAATTGCTCGAAAAGTAATACAAATAGAAAAATTGATGATAACTGAATTTTAGATAATCATTAATGTTGCTGACAACGATCATTTTAATATTATTATTATTATATTCAATTTACTATTATTACAAAAAAACATATTTTTCTTTAAAAAGCAATGTACCGGGAATAAATCCGCAGTTTCTATTTGGGAACTTATTTCAAACAAAATGTCTCCAAGGTGAATCTTATATTAATATTCAATCTAAATTAAAAGAAATATATGGTGATATATATCAGTATTGGTTGGGCCCCTTTCATTATTATGTATTTAATAAAGTAGAACATGCCGAATATATTTTTAGTCATACACATATATATGATTTGCCTAATCTTACATTTGGATTACAATTTCCTTTAGGACTTGTTTCTATAAAGGGAGCAACATATAAACGTCATGCACGTATTATTTTACCTATGTTGAAAAAAGCAAATATCATTCAACATTTTAATTTAATTACTGATTGTACAGATAAATGGATAAATTTATGGAAAAATGAAAATAATGAAAAAGAAAAAATCTTAAATATAAACATTGCTCAAGAATCTAAAAATATTCTATTAGATATAATCAGTTTAGCTGCATTTCATTATGATCTACAAAAAGATGAAGATAATGCTCGAAATATAAAAAGAAAGGATTTAATTAATGCATTGAATATCTATACGAGTATGTATGATACACTTGTAAAATTTGCAGGAACTCCATCTATTATTATGAAATTCTACATGCAATTCAATAATGAATATCAGAATGCAGTCAAAATATTAAAACAATATGCTCATCAAGTTATTGAAAAGGAATTACATGAACAACAATACAATACCAATAAATCAACTTCTCTCATTGGTGTATTAGTTGCATCATTGCAAAAAGATGAAAATGAAGAACGAAAAAAGACAGAAGAGACCCAACAAGGTTGGTTAATAATATGTGTTGCAAAACAAAAAAGAGAATTTCAAATTTTCTAATTTTGAAAATTAGTTTTTTTTCACTAAAACTGTTCATAAACTTACCTATTGTCGTATGATTTTACAAGTCTATAAATCAGTTAGATGATCCTCGGACTTTGCAAAAGTGTCTACTACATGGATAGGTTAAGCTTTTTTTTTCAAAATCAAAGCTTCTCAAATAAATATACATGTTTTCCACGTATCGGAACCCTTGTGAATGTACTGAGTGAAGAATACCCGAAAAAGTCCCCTGTTACCAGTATGTCACAGGATCTGAATGGGTACTGAATGTACCTAAAGTACTTTCAAGTATCTGTTAGATACTTGTACAGATACCCTGTTGGAAAATAACCAGTGAATAAATACTTGAGGATACTGATCAGATAGTTTATTAAGGCTGTTCCACAGTATTTCTAACGAGGGAACCTTCCCAAGTGACATCCTCCGTTTGGACTCATATTTTGTCTATAGGTAGGATTTACAGCGTGGGTAAGAGCCCTACAAAAATTTGTTCCCATAGCCTGTTATTTTTGGGATACTGCGTCTTTAAGGTATTGGAATAACTCACTGTCGTGATCCTCCTCAGAGACATAAAAAAAAATTGATTTTCGAATATCGATTTGAAACTTTGTATAGAGTGAGGTCTCAATGAGAGTGATTTATTGTGAAAGCTTCAGACCTATTCCCTGTTCCTATCTTAAGATACGGTTTTGGTAACCTAATATCACTTGTAGAGGCAAGTTTTAGTGTTCTTATTTGCCATTAGAAACATTCAGGAAAATTGAAACTTTCACACTAAACGACTCTCATTGAAATCTCACTATATACAAAGTTTCAAGTCGAAATTCGAAAATCAGTTTTTTTTTATGTCTCTGGGGGGGGATCACGACAGTAAGTTATTCCAATATCTTAAAAATGCAGTATCCCAACAACAACAGACAACGGGGACAAATCCTTTTAGGGCTCTTATCTACGCTGTAAGTTCTACCTATAAGCAAAATATGAGCTCAAACGGAGAGTATCACTTGGGGAGATTCCCTCGTAAGTAGTATCTACACTGAAGAGATTCGATTCCAGCAAAAATCATTCCGTAAGGCTGTAAAAAAATGTCCACGATATGGAGATGTCCATTATGAGGAATTTTACTGTAGAAAATCTCCTATACTATTATCGAAGTTATAGTGTCATCTTCGATTTATTCTTATAATGTCAATCTCTCAACTTTTTATTTGTCTTTTGAGTTTTATTTTCTGTGTAGGTTTGTCTCAGGATGAATTATTGGATGAATTTTTGGTATTAATATTGGCTGGTTTCGCAACAACATCATCGGCATTATCATGGTTTGTACATTATATGAGTAAATATCCAAGAATTCAACAAAAAATTAAAGCAGAACTAAGAGAAAATAATATTAAAAACAATACAAATTTGACAATTGAATTGTTAAATAAGTTAACTTATATTGATTGTGTTCTGAAAGAATTATTGAGATATGCTCCAATTGTTAATTCTGCAAGAAGAACATTAACACAAGACGATGAAATCGACGGTATTAAATTAAAGAAAGGTGAAAGTGTATTAGTACCACTTTACAATTTACATATGGATAAACGATATTGGAAATTGAATCCACAAGAATTTATTCCAGAGAGATTTCAAGATGAAGATAAAAATCATCATCCATTTGCATTGGTTACATTTGGTGGCGGACATCGTCAATGTATTGGACAAGATCTAGCTCGTTTAGAATTGAAAGTAATAATAACACGTTTAATGCAAAATGTCACATTTTCCGATGGTGGATATGATATTAATAGTGGAGGACATCGACAAAGCCTTACAAATAGCCCTCAAAAGCTAGCTGTATTTATTCATATAGATTAATAAGATTTTTCGAATTTATTTTACAGAAGCAACGGAACTTGGTCGCCTCGTCTTGATTATTCTAGAAATAAAACTTGTTAAATTTTAGACTTAAACATTAATGGTCATTTAAAAACAAGGTAGCGCTCAACCTATAGATTCGCTAACCCTTTTCTGAAAGAAAATTTAGTGTGATTATCATTCTATATAATTTTCATTTGCATTATTTTATGTCACAATCCCCTTGATTGTATGAAAGCTACGAAAGAAACATCTACTCTAGCGATGATTGCTTCATAGAGATATTCCTATATATATTCACATATAAATGACAAGCAAACCTCAAGTTCGAGTTCTTTGTCTTTAATTGGGATTGATCAAGTCTAATACAGATATCTGACCACATTCAGTGGTTTGGAACGTCATATGTTCTAATCCTGAACTCTGCCTTGTTTGAACAAAACAGAGAGACAAACATTCATGTCTTTTCAAGCGCAATATCTATCGCTAGACGACTGTTTCTTCAAGAAAACGGAATTAGATACGTTTCAGATGCTTCAATTTGTTCATTAAATTCAGTAGCATGATCAGGTGGCGCGCACTTCAAAATATAATTCCATGAAAAAAATATATTTTTCCAAACTAGAGGATTTCAGACAGCTTATTAAAGTTTTAGGATGACATGACTACATATCTACTTCTGCTTACGCTAAAATAAGCAAATAACACTATGTTAGTATTCACAATTCCTTTATTGGATATGCTCTGTTACTTAAAATGTGTAATAAAGAATTATTTTTCCTCAAAAATCGAGTTATTTGAGAATCGATTACGACACTCCAAATCTCACTTAATACACTTATGATAAACTTTTTAAATCAACGACTAGTCGTTTCTATGTACGGTTTATTTTGCTGTCTGCCATCTGTCTCATTAGGATTCTCATGCGCACAAAAGTAGCTTATTCATAACATATCGGTACGCAATCAAAACCTTTCAACACTCAGATAACGTCGTGTAGTTTTCATCAGTTTTCAATTTCTTTTTTATTTTTACAAAATGATATTTTGCCTGATTCATTATCAAACGAGATTAATTAGATTCTTTGGAAAATTCACTTAAATTACTTGAGACTTATTTCAAATCTATGCTTTAAAATAACGTTCTAAGTCAACGTCTAGTCGTTCGTCGATCTTCTGCCAGTCGGCCACTCACGACTAGTCGTTTGCATATTTAACGCCACTATATCGATCGATATTAGTTCAGCTTTGAAGTTAATGGATGCATCTCGTTTAAATTCTTCTAAATAAGCTTGGCATTTGTGAATACGATAGTTAAGAAGAAACTAAAAAAGAACGATTTAAGAATTGCTATAAGAGTACAACACATTGTAGTCAACGAAAGAGCTTTGTCTATTTTGGAATATAATATTATAGTTGATATCTATGAAGACTGAACAGCAGAACTTCAGACAGGTGCTTCGTTTTTTACATATTTTTGTGTAAATCTTACTCTAAGATTCGACATATTGTAATTAATAAAGAAAACTGTTTATATTAAAATCAATATTGAACATAGACTCACGACTCTCGAATATCTGTGAGTAAAGCTTGAAACAACAAACAGTTCATTAAAGAAAGCTAAGAAATAGATCGCAAACATTTTTATTGACTTCGCATTCGTAATTTCCGTGCTCGATAACGATAAGTCAAGTTTTATTAGAAACGCTAATTTCATAATTTATCATTATTTAAGACCTATCACTATTGAAAAACTAACTCAAGATTTCGATTTCTCATAGTCAATTTTGTCTGGTAGAGTTTTACTGCAGACAATTTATATTATTTCCTATTAATTATTTGGCAAACCAAGTCAGTTTTCATTTATTTATTTTTGACCATCTTCGATCAAACTCCTTAGGAAAAAAAGTAAAACTAATTATTAAAGACAAATTTGACGCCAGATACGAATTCTTTGCTCTCCATTACCCCTCATACAGTTTTCAACTAGAATATTATAAGCTTTTGATATTGATCTAGCTGATAACGTTTTCAGATTGGCTTGAATACAGAAAGATACAGAGAGACTTTAGAAGAGAGCATACCTGTATAACTACAAACTTACTTTATGTTATATGATCTCTCCTTGAATCCACGAGACAGATCTTTATTTCCTAAAAAAGCCTTCTTTTAGTAAAAAGATTATTTAAAAAAATTCAAAAATTGATGATACCATTCGATTCCTCGACCACGAAAAACCCTTTGAGAACATTTTTAGGAACTATTACATTCTATTATCATCGAGATAATCGTTGTTATTTTCTGATTGGTTAGGACAGACAGACAGACAGACAAACTTCAAAGAAATTTACAGCTGTATAACCCTTTCTTTCAGAAAAGGGAACAATAATGATACGAATTGATTGATGACAAGAAAAATTAAGATCTATCTATGATTAATAATAATAGAACTCACTAAGAACACTATTTTTCTGGAAAGCGTATAATACTATTTTTGTTTGGATCGGTTGATAATTGATAATAGCGAATATTAATTGACTTTCAAGCTATTGATATCTCGAATGGAAGCGAATTCTAAGACAGTAATATAAAGAATTTAAAAGATTTTCCATAGATTTTATTGAATTTCTTTCTTATGTAGCTTAATTAGAATTAATGAGACAATAGAGTGCAGGTTTGACTTTGAGATCATCAGCAATCGTATCCAAACGTTAGCGATTTTCCTCAAAGCATCTTTATAGCTGATTTTTGACAATTTTAATAGGCTTCTATTGCACAAAAAAATTCGAGTGGTCGAATAGTGGGCTTCGATGTGTTTCTTTCACCGAGTGCCCGCTAATTCGATGGAATCGGAATGTTCGAAAAAAGCTGAATGAGCGAAATGAAGGTGCAACTCTTTAATTCGTTCAAAATATTTTCACACCAACTGAAATTCGAGTACTCGGAGAAAATCAACTGACCGAATATTCAAGGTCGTGGAGATCGAAACTGCAGCTAGTTGTATATAAGATTTTTTGAGAGATGGGTATTTTAACAGAACGAAAAAAATTTGATCGAAATGATTCTCGAGCAGTCGCCGTGCCCATCAAAGGCCTTTTTAGATTTACTTGGGCTCCATTCCCGCATTCAGTGTATTTGTGTGAAGGATATACATGAATATATATGCAGTATCTTTTTTATAAGAGACAACGGTCAAACGGTACAGAGCTAAGAAATTCTTGAATTCTTGAGTTGAATAGTGTGTAATCTTCGCCGATAAGATACCTTTATTATAAGAGGAGATGACATTTAAATAATGGGAATACAGTGTTATTGATTAATGTGATGGATTACAATTTTTGCTACCGTTTTATTTTCCGTTTAGATATCACTGGACGAGATCTAAAAGATCTCTGAGACGTTGAAAAATGTCACATTGATTTCAGTTCAAAAACAAATCTCTACATGGATATCAAAGTTTTGTTTCAATAGAATTATAAAGTACTAATTCGACTATTCATACAAATATTTTTTAAATTGTAAATATTTTTGAAAACGCATTTGTCCATATTTCTGATTATCAAAATTTCGATTGTTTGATAAATGTAACTGAGAAAATAACCATAATGACCAAAACAAATGTGATAGTGCAGTTAATTTATTAATTAAATCGCAAAGTTTATCTAAATCCATAGTATGATTTCGTATTGTTGTTTTACTACAATATGATAGATAAATACTTAACCATTTTTTTTGATATTCTCTTGATGGATATAAATCAATATCTGGCTCTCCAAGATAATCCGTGTATTCACCAAAATGATTGGCAATATCATAAAGCCAATAATTATATGAGCAAAATTCAAAATCAATAAAGAAAACGTCATCTCTTTCAATATTATAGATAATATTTGCAGGTAATAAATCATTATGGCAAAGAACAACATCTAGTTTCAATTGAGGTAAAATAAAATCTTCAATATGTTCAATATCCTTTGATAATTTTTGATAAAATTCGTCGTTTGAGTTAATAGATTGAAAAAGTTTTTTAATTTGTGGAATTAATGACGACTGAGGATCACTTTTATCTATTTGAATTGAATGATAATTTGCTAACTTTTTAGCAATAAGATATGAAATATGATTTGACGATATTTGTTTGCAATGACATGTTTCACCAGGTATATACGAATAAATGAAGCCGTTAGAAAAAACGAGTAAAATCTTATTAGATAAATTATATTTTGATAATTCTTTCATGAGATTTAATTCCTTTTCTCGATCAATAAATAACTCAGTATTTATACCATAAATTTTTACAACTAATCCTTCAAATTCATTAATTATTTCATTTGATCGAGAGTCAGTGTGAAATAAACCATAGGTATCATTAGTTATCCCATCACTAAAATGTTTCACAATTGTATTCGATTGTGACCAATCAGGTCGAACCATTTTGATTAAGTCAAATAGTTCATTAGTCAGAGTGGAAGAGTTTAACGTGAGATGATAAACAATCATCGATTCATTATTAGTCACTGCTCGTTCAGTAATGTGATCAGAGCAGTCCATTGATCCTTTTTTCTAATATCTAAAGAAAGTAAAGTATTCTTAAGAGACGATCCACGAAACCATCGACAATAATCGTACACTCAAAACATTTGACCCTGGTTTTTGGTCGCAAACAAAAGAACATCGAAAACCTCTAAAACCAAAGTTTTATTTCTTTCAAGCTTGACTTTAAGAACTTATGAAGCAAAGATGCTCAAAGCGGTGCTGCCACAGTGGCGATAGCTGCAGATGTTTTAACAAAATCATGTATTTCTTGTCTAATACAATCGGCATAGTCAAATTCGAAATAGGTTTTTTCTTTCAAGACCACAACGCGGCAGTAGCAAATTTTGAGCTGCGATGGTCATTTCTGTTATGAACTGAACACTACGAATTTCCAAGAAACTTCTGAAAAAACAATTTTTTTAATGTTAACTTTAGTTATTTAGTATTTGCTTAGTTTTCTTCATAGTATGTTATCAGAATCTTTTCGAGTTGTAGCTTAATTGATAGAATAAATTTTGTCCTACAAAACTATATATAAGTGACCGCAAAAATTATTCATACGATTTCTTTTTTGATCAAAGATAGTCAGAATATAGACGTTCTAAGATTTGGTCGAGATGAAAATAATCATCATGTCATCTAGTATTTACACTATAAAAATGAACATTATTGATTGAATCTGTATTGAATGTGAGATTAATCTTTGAAGGTTATGCATACTTTTAACGTAAAAATTATTCATACGATTTCGATAGGAAATAGTTTTTCTCTTTTCATGGTCTTAAAAACTTTGATTATGAATCATTAGATGCAGAAAAGCACAAGTTATACGTTCGCACTATCTGTTTTTGTTTAGTATTCATTCTAGAAACATCTAAGAGCCTACTTCAAAGACAAAATTTTTATTTCATATAAAAAAATACATGATTTTGTTCAAAAGTATCCACTATTATCTTCTGATAGGAAACAATATCAGTATAGTGTTGGTCGTCCAAGTTACGAAGAAGTTAACAAGAACGACAGGATATCTAGTGTTACAAAAACAGATAGTGCGAACGTGTAACTTGTGCTTTTCTCCATCTAATGATTCATAATCAAAGTTTTTAAGACTATGAAAAGAGAAAAAATATTCTCGATCGAAATTGTATGAATAATTTTTATGTTAAAAATATGTATAACCTTCAAAGATTAATCTCGCATTCAATATAGACTCAATCAATAATGTTCATTTTTCTAATGTAAATACTAGATGATATGATGATTATTTTCATCTCGACCAAATCTTAGAACGTCTATATTCTGACTATCTTTGATCGAAAAAGAAATCGTATAAATAATTTTTGCGGCCACTGTATATGTGTATGTATCATGTTATTCTACAACAGTACTATGTTGTTTAAATGGATTGTTAGAAATTCGTTTTAGTCAATGTTTACAGTCCTTTCTATGGATAAAAGGATGCTTTTTAACTCCTTTTTAAAAACACTTTTAATATTTAATTTGTCTCCTACAGATGGCGATGCGCAAACGATTGACGTCGATGGGTTTTGTTTACCAAACTTTCTTTTTCGTAAGTGAGAAGCAAACGATTTTATACGAAATTATTTGTAACAGCGACATATGAGAAATGTTTCACATGAATCAATATATATTGAAGATAGATTAAATAATGTTCTCGAATGTCTATCCTTATTATTAACTATGGTGCTAGAAAACAATCTATGGAATCAAAGGTCATTCACATTAATTTGCAGTTAAAAACATGTTTGGCATAGAATGTCATAACGAATAGCTCTGTTTCTTACCCTACCATGAATGGTACGAGTGAGATGATAAAGTAATATACATAATCAATTATCTTAGCACTGTACACGCATATATAAAACTTCAGTTATTCCTTTTATGCACAAACGAAAGTCAAGACTCTAAAATTATGAAGAATCATGTAAATGATTGTCATAGGCCCAACAGTGGTACGTTTGATCTCAAAGAAAAGCTATGATGAGGTTCGAAAGTTTATGGAAATTTTTTTATCAAGAGTCTTAGAAATGTGGATATTTCTGATGAAACTATTACATATGGACATATATTAATGTGCTGACATTAAGTGAGTCATAACAGTCGTGAGTTTATTAATGCTTTTTGCTAAAATGAGATTTATAGTGAATAAAAACTAATAAATCAAAGAACATACTTATTTTATACGATATATACTACAAAGTAATATAAATTGCATACATATATTGATACTTAACTGATCATATAAATGTATAATCATGAGTGAAATCAATCAAGTGAGAAAAATATTTCTTTTCTTTTCTTTTCTTTTTTTCTCGAATCATCTTTTCTTTCCATCTTCTATTCTGTTCGTAAATATGCATTATGATTCATAATCTATACTCAGGTTGAACGATACGGTTCGTATACGGACCGAACTATCATTAAAATAATCTGTAATACAGCCCGTAAAATAGCCCAATACGGTCTTATACTACCGGTGAGTAATATGAGGCCGTATTACAGCTTATTTTAATGATAGTTCGGTCCGTATTTTTGTACTCGATAAACGATTCGTATATCGACCGTATCGTTCGACCTGGGTATGTAGTTCCTGGTTAAATTATTACTAATAAAACTTTATTCTTGTTATTTGTTTCCACATCTTATTGTTTCAATAGCTAAACGTATGTTTGATTCTATAACATATTCATTTATAAAATAATTTTAAGAAAAATGTTGAGAATCGTTTTCATTAAAAAAATATACGGCATGAACGAAAATAAATAATCATTATTTGTCCTTGTCGGTTATTCTTATTGTTTGACTAGGCAGTTGTTCAAAGTTTCGATTGAAAGCTTCAGAGAATTTTTTAAAAAAGAAAAATGTTTTTTTTGATATTGGTATGTCCTTTGTAAACATATAATTGAGAAAACTTTCTCATGCAAACTTTCAACAATAATGGTAGAATGAAAATAAAATGCTAAGGAAAAAATGTTTATTTAACTTTTAAACCATAAGTCAGAAAATCTATACACAAATGCTAAAATATGCAGTCCCTTATGCTCATTTTTCCCACAATGGAAGTAGTGGCATTGCCAATTGAAGAGATAGCACGTATTCGGGTCAAACGGAAGCTCTCACTGCTAAACTAACTTGGTTAAAATATTAGCGATTGTTGGCTGACCTAGAAGATGACATTTGGTTTTTACGGTATTCACAGTTTGGATATATAAGAACATTAAGATTATTTAGATAAATTTTGTATGAAATCAACTGAGAGATTCAAGAATAAGCTACATGAATCTTTCTGAAATTTATCAATGGTATTAAGATCATATTAGTTTCGATATCTTCTAGAACTTAAGTAGTATTATTGTGGATAAAGATCAGCTAGCAGTTATCAGAAGTTATAATTTACCAATAATTTTGATTTTATTTCAACTAAAAACAATAGATTATATAATGTACTGTCTTAAACCTTTAACCCTCATACTACCATCTGCCAACACTAAACTTTTTCTTGATTGGGGTCGTTACGGACCCCATCTCAATTTTGAATTAGAGAGAGAGAGAGAGTAATATTTCTATCAAGCTGTTGAGTAAGTATGATGCTTACATATGGAGGAGCATTATAGACTAAATTGAAAGAAAAAGATCTTATCGTGCCATTTTCTAGCAGTTTTTACTCTTTATTACTTCTTTTTTTCTTATCTTCATTAAGAGACCCTAAGCCAAGGGGGAAAAAGCTGATTTAAATCATCTAAAAATCACAAATAAATCATTTTAAATCACGTCAAATCATATGAAATAATGAGTTTTGATGATTTAGACTGATTTAAATCATTTGAAAATCAAAATTAAATCATTTAAATCACAAAAATCACAAATCGCCTTTTCCCTCTTTGTCCTAAGCACACATCACAAATTATTTTACGATGATTCGAACAACAAGAAAAGTAACACGTTGAGCATTGTGTAGCGACTTTTTCATCATGTGACCTTGAACAGAGTTGACAACGTCGATTCAAATGAGCATCAGCAAGACTTCGGCCTAGTTGTTGGAGAAATAATCGTCGACGAAATAGCTTGTCATGACTCTACTGAGGATTTTTCGTGGTCCATACAACTACACATTTTAGGATGACACGAACTGTTTCAAAAAATTTGATCGAAATGATATCAAATTCAATTTCAATGTGTTATTACACACTCATAATAAAAGTGATAAGTGCCTGAAATATTTTCTACAAATAAACAAGTCTATCAAGGATTCACTACTGATAATATCACATCAATAATTTATGTATAATCAACGCATATCTAAAAGCGGAGGTTTTTATCCATTATGGTGTGAAGAATTAAGTACAATGGAAGTGGTCTGGGGTCCGAAAAGATTCCAGGTGGTAGTATGAGGGTTAAGCCTGTACCTAATTGATAATGATTTGTTTTCGATGTTAAGAAATAAGCAAAATATGTTTGAACTAAAAGATATCCAAAATCCGGAAGATCTGGCAACCCTGCTACAGACCCACTTTCGCTGAATGTTCATTATCTTACATATATTTTTTATTAGAACTGAGAATCAAAATAATCACAAAGCCAGTTCTATTATATTTAAATGATTCTATTTCAGATGTATAAGATGAAAAACTCATCTTTAAGGACAGCAATAAAAGGATCCATGAGAATATATCCAGCATTGACTACTATACACAGGAAATATGAGAGAATAGAGAAAGCAGTTGCTCTATATATTGTAATATTGTTTCGCCGCTCATGAATCATCATCGAATTGTTTGCTCAATGTACTTGTGCTGTTTCTTTTTATTTTGTACAGGAAAATATATATTTTTAAGAAGCTTGTTTTCATCTTAACTTATTTTATACTCAAATTTTTACAAATTTAATTTCACGGTGAACTTAAATATTATACTCAGTATAAATCTTGAACAGTTATTTCATTACGTGAGGATTAATATGATTCACAGGAGCCTAAGAAAAAGCAAGTTAAAAATAAATTCTTTGATTTTTCAGAACAGTTGAAGATCTACTAGGATCCTATTGAATTTCAGTAGTTTCTACTCATATTTTTGATCGTAAAGGTATTTTAATTGGATTTGGTGGATTTCAGTGAATTCTAATATATTGGGACACATTTTAGTTGATATCAATATAATCTGTTAAGTTCATTTGAGAATTCATAACGATTCACATAATTTTTCTACCGCGAATTAGTCTACAGTCACAAATATTAGGAAAAATGGACATGGAATTTGAAATAATTAGTTCTTACGTCCGTATATTCAAAAATGTTTACAACTATATTAATTGAGAATTTTTCGCTCAGTAACTGTTTTATTTTATAGCCAATCTTGTCTGATAGATAGGCACTATAGTATTTTGCTGCGCTTGCATCACATGTGTCATAGGCATTTGCGGACTGACAGTGTGTGTTTGTCGACGCCACCAAAAAAATAATCTCTCGAATTTGTGTTCTGATAATGACATTGCACTCTGGAAGGGAAGTAGACATATGACATAATATGAAAAAAATTGTGCGTTTAATTGAAAATCGGCCCCAAAATCTTCTGATACACAGCACTGTTGTAAGAGTTCCACAATCATAGGTGGTATATAAAGTAGAAAATAAAGAATCGAAATAGATAATAATTGAATCGTCATTTTGCGATGTTTTCGCCATCGAATACGTTGACGCATGCGATGTCTTTGTAGTAGAACGCGTACAAGAAGAACAATACTGAAGAAAATAATGGCTACCGTAGGTAAAATATTATGAACTACAGTATCCCACATGCCAACTAGTTTCATTTCATAATAGCAAAGAGGACGGCCACATAAGGGTAAATTGTATTCGAATATATTTGTACACGGTGGAAATAGAATGGTGACAACATGAAATACAAAACAATAGATAAAGATTGTGGCTAAAGGTAGATAGTGTATGAAAAAACGTCTCTTCCTTGTTGACATCCATTTGTCATGAAAAATTAGAATGTATCGTTCGATCGAAGCCCATGCAACAAGTATCAATGCAAGTGTGAAAAGTCCTCCATCAGAAAACATCCAAATTAAACATATATTTGGTATAGCTGGTGATAGAGTATTCAAATAATAATAACTGAGATGAAATGGAATGCTTGTAAGTTCATACAATAAAGTATTAAATAATAGAACAATAATAACATGATTATTAATAGTACGACGTAGAATGGGGTCGAAGAGTAGATGATAGAGAACAAAGAGACAACAGATGATTGATAAAAAAAATGAGAATAAAAACAACCAAAACCGAATAGTGGGAGTAATCGACAGATCAGCAAGTCCATACGGATGATGATCTATCATTATCAAAACCTTTTCTCTAAAAATGAAAAATCTACATAGATGATAACTCGTAGAATCAAAGTGGTTTATCTAATCGATATAGAAGAACAAGAAAGAAGTTTCTGTGAGTTTTCAAATCCTTTTAAAAAGAATATTTGAAATTCCTTATCTTATCAACGACGCAAAAGAATTATGAGCAAGTACCGAGAATGGCAAATGTGCATTATTAAAAATGCGAAATTTCACTCACGTAATGTAAATTAAATCAAATTATTTTATTCAATCGTATACTCCCGAGATGTTCAAATATTATCAGTATAGCTAAATGGAGAGATAAAAAAAAGGAATTAGAACAGTTAATTTTTTACTAATTCATTTATAATAGATGTGACGACAACTAAAAATAACTTCATGTAAAAAACAATAATGTGCAACTATTTTATTCAAAGGACGTTGAATAATTAAAAGGAAAATCTAAGAAAGAAAAAAATATTTTGTTCTACTTCATTTATCACATGACAGAGAACTATCTCTATTACCGAGCACATACCCAGGATTTTTTTCCAGTTGGAAATCAGATCTATATCTGTTCAAAATACATATTTATAACTATTTTCTTTTGTTTATGATGCAAAGTGAGAAGGTCAAATGCTTTCTCATGATGAATTCATCTACATTTAAGGCAATGTTCAACTGTTGAGCAATTTTCTTATGAATACTGACTACGGCTAAGTTATTAAGTTGTTCATCACCTGTATAATTTCAACACTAAGAACAATCTAAAAGAAAACAACGCAGAACGAAAGATAATATCTCTTATGAACTGCATCTAAATAAAATATAAGGTACTATAAAAATGAGTTATCAATGATTCTTTCTCATTCATTCCATATTAATGTTCCTACTCTTTGATCCTTCAACACGATCATCAACTCACAGTTAGTAGTAAGAAGTATAAATGCATTTCAAATTTGTAATTATCAAACTTAGAAAGATAAAAAAACATTCGAGAGGGATCTATCTTTCTCATTCATGAGATACTTAATAATTAAGAGAATAGATTACAGAGAAAGAAAAGCATTAAAGGAAATTATCTTATTCTGTTTTATTCATGATATGCTTGAGAACTAATGAAAATTACTTAAAGAAGAAAAAAAGGAATGATAGAAGATTATTTTATCTTTTTTTTTCATTAGTGTGATGCTTGACAACTATGTGAAAACGTACTTAAAGACAAAAAAAATGTCTCATGATTTTGTTTTTTTATAAAATTTTAATGATCTATATGAATAGATCTTGATGAAGAAAAAAGCGGAGTAAAACATGATGAATTTCCGCTATTTTATTTCTAAATTATTCAAGAATTGTCAAGATAATTTTATAAAGAAAAAAAAGAAGTGAATCAAATGAATCTATTTTTATAAAAATTCTCAAAGACAATCTAAATGATTTAATGAAGCAAAAAAAGAGGGCTAAACTAATTTTTAATAGTAAACATATTGCAGGTTTTTTGCTTAGACAGTTCAACCATAAAGAACATATCTTCTGTTTTTGTTTGAAACAGTTGATCTAGCTTTTAGGCATAGATTAAATAATCAACTGACAGGAAATGAAAGAATGTTACGCTTTTACTTCTTCGCTGAGAAACGTTTTTCTTTTTGAAAAATTAGATCTAACAAGTCAGAATTCTGTCCTATAATTCTTCAATTTCTTCAGCTTCATTTATTAATTACCTGGTACATATTGAATTTCCATTTGGATATATCCGTTTACTAGAGAAAAGTATTCACAGTTAAGATAGTCGTATAATGTGACATATAATATTTATTATTAGCGAAAAGAAATTCGTGAGATTCTCAAATACTTACCATTCTCGGATATAAATCCTCTATTATCACCTTCTTTTAGTTATCTTCTTAGCACATCAGCTAAACTTCTTAATATCTAGAATAAGAAGCATGACAATAACGGTAATATTCTATACATCCCCTGTTAATAAATTAACTTTTTTTTCTAGTAAAATATGTTGGTTGCAAACGTCTACGACCCATGAGATTTTGATTGGAAGGGAAAAAAATTCATTAGTAGAATGTGTTATAACGACAACAATCTTCATTTTTAAAACTAAAAGATTAATAGCACCTGACAGTATTCAACACTTATATTTATTTTTTTAATATTTACTAGATAACCCATAATGAATGCATAGTTTTTGCACTTTTTTAATTATCATCTAATAAATTTATTTTATAATAAGAAAAACTTCAAATTGCTACACCATTTTTGATTAAAATAATCCTCTCATTACATGTTTTATAGAGAGCAATGCTGATAATAAATCTCTTGCTACAAATATTTAATTTACCGTTATGCGACATTTAATGAATTGTATTCATTATTTATTAAATTTTCAATTTTTTTTTCATTAAAATTGTGTTATCAAATACTTATGTTCTAACAGAAATAAATTGGATTCTGCTGTGGCACACACTTACAACGTACCATCACATGAATCATACTCTAGGTATTGTCTTTTCTACGTTGAAAATAAAACATATGCACATCAATATATAAAGGATATAGTAGATCTATATTGACAAAATCTGTTTCTGCGTACAAACAACAACAATATTTTTTATTCAATAAAAATATTTGTTGCCATGCAGAGTATTATTTTCTATTCACTTTTTTGTTGCTTTGACTATTTGAATACTTATAATGTTCTTTTTCTTTCTATAAAATGAAAAAAAAAACTATGTTAACAAAGAAACATTGTTATTTATAAAAATATTTTATTTAGTATGAAAAGTAAAATTTATATGATTTTCCTAATAATTATTTTCTTTAATATATATTTTTTTAATAAATCTATTAAATATGCTTCTAATAAAAATGATTTATATAAAGTTCGTCTTTGTTGTTTGGTATTAACATCGCCAAAATTTTTTGATAATCGAACACGTGCAGTTTATAAAACATGGGGTTCAAGATGTGATAAATTATTATTTATTAGTGAATTATCATCAAATATATCAACAGATTTACCAATAGCTCCTATTAATTATTTAAAATCAGGTTATCAATATTTATCATTAAAATCTATTTTAGGATTTAAATATGTATATGAATATGAATTAAATAATTATGATTGGTTTTTAAAAGCTGATGATGATACATATATTATTATAGAAAATTTAAAAAAATTTTTAAATAAACAAAATTCTTTATCACCAGTCACATTTGGATATAATTTTCGAGTTGGTATGTTTTTTCTAAAAAGAAAATTTATTTATTTATTTATTTTTTTCAAAGGTTATCAATCCGGTGGAGCTGGATATGTTTTAAGTAAAGAATCAGTTCGTCGATTAAATGAAGGAATTAATGAAAATAATTTAAATTGTCAAATAAAAATTCATATAAGTGAAGATATGCTTATTGGTGATTGTTTACATAGTAAAGGTGTTTATCAAGGAAAATCAACTGATCATTTGAATCGTCAACGTTTTCATCCTCTTTCTTATTATGATCATTTTTATGGAAATATCCCTCAATGGTTTAAAGATTTCTCACAAGATCGAGTTATTAAAGTATATTTCAATACGAATTTATTAGAAATATAATCAGGGCTTCTTATATACGTTTTAACGTTATAGTTGATGTAAATGATCCGTCGTCTGAACTTACACGAAGCACATGTCTGTTCGCTAAAGGGTGAGATGAAAAGATATGCATTCCGTGTAAATTCAGACAACGTAGCATAGATGTGAGCTATAGTGTGGTGCGTACTTTAAGGAACCCTATATATAATCTTATGTTTCTTTTTGTTTAGACAGGAATTGATTGTTGTAGTGATACATCTATTTCATTTCATTATGTTAATCCTGATATGATGTATCTTATTGATGCTATGCTTTACAGATTTCAAATTAATTTATAAATATTAAATTTCTTTTTCCATATTTTAAATAAATTATTAATAAACTCAGCATTTCAACTGTGTACATCTAAAATTGATTTTTCAGAATTTACTTCGATACTAGTGCCATATAATCAAAGATGTCCATCACGTCTGGAAATCAGCCGCGACCGCAGAGCTGTAACCCGATAGGTAAAAATCGGTTGAAGGTTTTGAAAAAATCTCCATTATTAATCCTTTTTTTGGTTATAGAAACTACTATGTTACATATTTTCTGTCAGAATGTGTAAAAAAAAAGTACTCAAAACATATATTATTTTAACCATTTCTTTGGAGGTTTCCTATAAAAAGATCCATTAGAGCGAGTATCATTTTCGTGCACGCTTAAATAGAGCTGAAATCGGTTGAAAAATGATAAACTGGTTCAATTTGGTCCGATCGATAAATCAGCCGACTGAAGTCAGATGTTTAGCCGGTTAAAAATCAACAAAAGAATTGTCAATTTTTTCAGCAAATGATTTTAAGAATAAATAGCTCCATATATAATTCATTTTGGCAGAAAGTATATGATATCTTAGTTTATATTACCAAGAACGGAGTTAACAAGGAAGATTTTTCAAAACTTTGAAGGAGTGAATTTTCGGTTTTTACCAGTCCGGTTTCAGCTCTGCACTGTGGCAATGATTTTGAATAGATCGTTTTAAATTAGACTATGTCCGACTGTCTGAGACGACAAATTTCGCTAGGAATTAATCAAATTCATTCAGTATTTTAACGCTCTGAAAAAAAATCTCACGCTGCTCCGATGAACACCCCTCTGTGCTCATATATGAATTAATTTAATTGTTCTTTTGCATCAATTAAATTAATTCTTGAAACCCTTGCTTCCACCTTCAAAAAAATTGGATTTTTTCTCGTGAAAATCAATCGAAAAAACTATAATATAAAAATGAAGAAATACAACACCCTAATACAGAGCTGATCTGATTAAGAGTCGCAGAATATAGAAGATTTATTATTTTCCTTTCTCACTCAAGAAAAACGCTCGTTTCTCTCTAAAAGAAGTTCATCCGTTCGTCAAAACTGACTGGCTCAAACTAAACTTGCATCTATACCAATGTTGCGATAATTATGTAGTGCATCGTATTTGATTTACAAAATAAACATTATATTCGTGAATAGAATGACAAAATGATTACATAAGTATAAAAGACGTACTCCTTAACCACCGTTTAATAAGGAAAATTGACAATAATTTTATTTTAATTCTATTAATGGAATTTCAATGACAAAAAAATTATCGACGTCATTTGCCTTAATTAGCATTATTTGAAAATAAAACATGTATTTTTGTTAGAATATTATTTTTTAATGATGATTTAATAGAATAATATTGCTCCATTTAAAAGAGAATGAATTGATTGTAAAGATGAGTTTCGAAAATAAATGAAAGATGAAAGATCATTAAGTGAAAAAAATATTCTCTTGTTGATAATTCAATTTTATCCTTGTCATTTAATTATTTTAATTATCAAAACCGAAAGCAGGAATTTTTCGAGAGGAAGAGGGGAGGCGACTTCGTAAGGGAGCCTACCATCGCAACAATTTTACTTGCCATACCTCTTTTCAGAAAATTTCTGTCTTAAAGGAGAGAGGGGCGAGTGATTCTGACCCTGTATATCTATATTATAATAATGATACAAGGCATTTTATTATGAGAAACATATAGATCCACTCTGGATTGTTTACTGATGGATGAAGAATATGTTATTGATTATAACATTTCTATGGTAGAAAAGAAGATTAAAAGGTGTGGTTTCCTCACCGTTTGAAAGAGAGGATGAAAATGCATCGAATAACATATGATATAGTGAATTTTCAAACTACTAAAAAAAGCAGTATACAATACTTAGATATTTAAATTTAATTATACGTAATCTCGTCGAACTTTTAATTCGATTTCGGACGATTTCCATGAAAAAAAAAGTACATTTTTCCAATAGTTAAAAAAATGAAGAAAAAATATTCAATAAATCTTCATCTTTTATTCAGAAAATGCCCATAAAATATTTTTATGCTATTTCATAAGAGAACAATCTTTCCCATAATTTTATTGTAATGATATTAGTTGAAGAATGATAAAAAAGCAGAACACTATGTTCTTCATGAGGACATAGAAAAATAAATTACTCTTCAACTGTCTTAAGTATTTGTCAAAGAAATATTATAAAATAAGAGGATTTTATTTCTAAACGTCATTTCTTTTATCCAACACTTAAAGGATATTTAGAAAAAAAAAGATTTTGATAAATAATTATTTTTGAGGAATGTTATAGAGTAGATGGTTTTTTTCTATATGCTGTAGTTTCTATATTTATTTAGTTTATTATTTCGGAATTTTATTTTATATAAACTTTGGTTAAATTCTAATAAAAATGATTTTCGAAGTAAATTCTAGTGATACATATATATCATCTGATTTATCTGAAATTCCAATACCTCGACCAATTCGTTTAATTATATTAGTTATATTTGATATTCCATCATTAATTTGTACAATATTTATTTTATTTAATATATTAAATAATCGGTTATTAAGAGAATCATTACATAATCATGTAATATTAGCACTTCTTTTTAGTATACTTCCAACACAATTAGTTGATATTCCATTTCATATTATTTATCTTAGTTTGGGTTATGTTTGGCCAACAAATCCGAATTTTTGTCTTTTTTGGTTATTTATTTCTATTGGTATATTTGATACAACTGGTATTTTAATGGGATATGCATCAATAGAAAGACATATATTAATATTTCATGATCGATGTTTAATTAATCTTAATAAACGAATATATTTTCATTATATTCCTTTATTTAGTGTAATTATTTATTCATTTATATTTTATATATATGTAATATTATTTCCACCTTGTATAAATAATTTTAATTATGAAAAAGCTTGGTGTTCTTATCCATGTTATTATGATGATAAAATTTTATCAATATATGATTCGTTGGTTAATGTAGTATTTCCAACATTTATTTTTTTTATTTTTAGTCTTTTACTTTTGTTACGAATTATTTATCAAAAACGTCATTTTATGTTAAAAAATCAATGGAGAAAATATCGTAAAATAATTATTCAATTACTTAGTGAATCATTATTACTTATTATATTTAATTTACCTTTAATGATTCTTATATTAGCACATTTATGTGGTTTACCATCAAATGTTGGACTTGAATTTGGACAATATGCATATTTTTTTACTTATTTTATTCCTTTATTATTACCTTTTATTTGTCTTCATTCAATGCCAGATATTAATAAAAAATTACGAAAATTATTTATTTTTCAATGTCGACAAATACAATTAAGACGTTTAACAGCTATTCAACCAATTCAACAATAATAATTCAACATTTTCTTAATTAATTTTAAAATCTAGTGTTTTTTTTAATAAAGAAAATAAAGCGTAGATTATATTCTTTATGTCATATAGAAAGATATTGATAAAACATAGAAAAAAAAAGAATTTTCTAAATATTGTGATGGTTTCACTAATACCATCAATAGTGTTTATCACTGCATTTTCAATTATGAGACAAATGTTTATGAAAATATCTTATGTGATTCAACTGATTTAATTCCTTTTTTTTATAGTATGACGGGACATTCTTTTAAGTTTTATTCCATATTATTTGACATAGAGTAAATATTAAAAATCATCATTTTTGAAATACTTGAGAAAACCACTGCAAAAGATGTTTTTTCTTAACTTAATTTATTTTCGCTATCGATTTTCGTTTTGATTTTAATCATGTCTTTGTATGTATCGTATACATATTGATTTTTACTACTCTCTTGATTGAAAGGATAGGGTCTAGAAATCTAGATTCACTCGTGTCTGCCTGTTAGCGCCCATAAATGTGATTCTATGACGTCAACGTATAGTTTAAATATATATATTGTTTCTCTTTTTTCTGTTCTATGTGTGGTTCAAGTCACCACATAAATGTATCTTTTTTACCTTCCTATGCTATAAATAGCTATATCAATATATTGATCATCATGAGATTTTCTTTCTTTCTATTATTGCGTCTTTTTTATTTTATACACTATGTTTTGATATATATAAATATATATGTTTATATATTTCAGTTGTTGTTGCGTTCTACTTTTGTCTCGTCGTGATTGCTTTTCTTCGTTATTTTCATCATCATTATTTTTTATATTTTAATGATTATCATCAATACCATCCATTTATTTACATTATCAAGATACGGCAGGCTTTTTTATTGTGAGTTTCTCGAATATTAGCAGGCTAAGATCCTATATTTGAGGATGAGGGTGAGGGTGAGGGTGTGGTTGATGTTGTGAAAGAACCATTACTTGTAGGTTACTGTCAAATGCAAGGGACAGCGTATCTTCTCCATGGATTAATTTCAGCATTCTGTAGGATGCATCCTATACGCAGCATCCTTTAGGGAGCATCGTGTAGGCAGTATCCTGTAGACAGCATCCTCAGGCAGCACCCTGTAGACAGTAGTTGAATAGTTGAAAACTCGAGTAAAATTGAAATACTCGAATCGAATTAACGAGTTCTACACTACTGATTTAACCACAAATAAGTAGTCGATGTATCGGAGTCGAAACTCTCAATAGTAGTCCACTATTACTAAGATAAAATTTATTGTGACAGAAAGTCCTTATAAAATGTCACGATATAAGAATTTTCTGGAACAATAAATCTTACCTTGGTAATAGTGATCTACTATTGAGAGTTTTGACTTCGATATATCTACTACTAATAGGAGATTAAATTTTATACAGATCAATCCAGATTCTACAGTTACCTGATGAGTCTCTTAAGCAAGAACGAAAGGCGTCGTAATGTAGCTTGCAATCTTCTTAGATAATCTCCCCCTCCCTCAACGGTCGTGACCGGTGCTGTAATGATTTTTACCATCCTGTTACAGATCGTAACCGACAAAAGATCAAAGGCTGACATAGATCTTGATCAACAAAGAGCCAAAAACTGCTACAGACTATGATTGATAAATCATTAAAGACCACTAGAGATACTTTATCGAAAAGGATAGATATTTGGTTTGTAATATACACAGTTCCATCGTGTTTCATATTTTTAATTCCACAGGGATTGCGCTGAAACCTTTTGTTTTTAGGAAATAAACTATAAGAAAAAGCTCAATTATTTTTCTTTTTTAATGTAATAAATATCTAAATGATGAAATAAAATAAATTGATGGTGTATTTTAGATGAATTGTTTGATCGCGTCTCCGAATACAAAAAATATCCTTAGATTGGATAGATTAGATTTATAAAAATAACCGTTAAAATCAAAGAAAAAAGCCATTAAAAATTAATGAAATAAAGAGAAAGAAATAGTATTTTATTATTATTAGTCTTTATATAAATATATAATTGTTCTTCTACGTTGCCAAATTTTTTTTCTCGGCCGATTTGGATGTTCTTATCACACAAATGAATGCAATTATTAGTACAAATCAAAATATACTTATCATCGTTTTACGTAACGTAATAGTATATACAGAAAATAGTTAGTAACACTCAACGTTTCAGAGTAATCGAGACATCTTCTAGCATAGATACTCCAAGAATATTTTCACCGGGATATTTATCGTTATAACATGAATTAATCTTTATGATGATCAATTATTTTAATATTTCTAATGTTTCTGTTACAAATTAATATAATATAAATTTTACAATGTCAGTAGTATGATATAAATATGAATTTTTGTTGTAATACTATGCGCACATAACGTTATTTTTTCTTTTTTTCAATGATTGAGAAAGAAACAGAAAATCTATTGTTCTTCTTATGTAATAG
The DNA here is from genome assembly GCA_022393335.1 of Macrotrachela quadricornifera. NCBI lineage: Eukaryota > Metazoa > Rotifera > Eurotatoria > Philodinida > Philodinidae > Macrotrachela > Macrotrachela quadricornifera. Next base: position 1,425,825 of record JAJEKB010021601.1, on the reverse strand, counting down.
TTGGTTACACTTTTATACTCACTAAGATCAACATAATGTTGCACATATATGGGTCATTTATGACGTATAATATGCAGGAATATTTATACATTCGATGCAATTACATTAATGTCGAAAGAGATGAGTCCATTGCTTGTTAGATTATCCGTTGAATTAATCTATTACAGTGAAACCTCTCTATAGTGGACACCATTCGGACTGTTGAAAAGTGTCCACTATAGAGGAGTGTCCACTATGGGAGGTTCTACTGTAATTATTAAAATTGAACGATGTTTTAAAAAATTCGGTTTTATATCACATCCTTATTTTATTTTTCTTATACATAAATGGTTATGATAATTTTGAAACTGCTGATGATTTTCTATCAAAAAAATTACAATCGTATTATACTTTGTTAATTAAAAATAAAGAATTCTTACATAATTCAAATCATGGTATGAAAGAACATTATAATAATTATATTAAAGATGATTATGAATATGAAACAGGTGATAGATTAGTTGAAAATATTTTTAATGATGATAGTAATAATTGATAATGATAGATCTATATTTAAATATCGTGTAGGAACTCAAAAACTGATTTAGTTTTTTAAAAAGAATACAGTTTGATATATCTAATGTTTTTTTGTCGTATATATACGTATTGTTTTGTGCATTAACTTAGTTTTGCATTTGATTAAACAAGAAATATAAAAAATAAAAATACGCCGCCATATTTTGTTAGAATATGAGACATTATTTCCTTTTTTTTCCATCTTTTCTTCGTTCTGTCATCATATATAGATGGCGCGAACCTCACATGGGCTTTTGTTCTCTCTCTCTCTCTTCTCTTCTCTATGTTCATGGATTCTTCCTATGATTCTTTTTTCTTCTTTTTCATCTACTTCGCGATATGCGGGTTTCTTTCACCACTTTTCTGGGTATCATCTTTTTGTCCTTGTTATTTCCTTCGGATTTTCCCTGATATATGTTATAGCGTGTTTTCTTCCCTGTTTCATTGGTATATACATAGTGGGTGTTTGTCTGAATAAAGGGGGAGAGAGTTGGTTGCGAGCATCCTAACTTATTTGTAGTCATAAAGAAAGAGAACAGAATGGAAAGAAAAAAAAATTCTAAAATGCTTCGTCATAGTTGCATAGCGTCTAGGGCGTATATATACTACATGGTTACTGCTTAATTGAAACATTATAGAAATGGCAGAAAATAAAACACTTGTAACAAATGCAAAAGGCGAATATGTTCGGAATGGTAAAAACTAGTATTTTTATGATTTGTTTTTTTTTATTAATATTTTTATTTTAGTAACAACATTTCGTGAATGGATTAAAGATGATCCTTCAGCTGAATATTCAGCAGAAGCAAATCGTTACCATTTATATGTTGCACTAGCGTGTCCTTGGGTATATATTAAGTTGTTTGTTTTTTGTTATGATAAATTATTCTTAGGCACATCGAACACTTGTTTTACTTAAATTAAAAGGTCTTGATCATGTTATATCATATTCAGCTGTTGATAGTTTGCTTGAAATGGAAAAAGGTTGTGGTTGGGCATTTGGAGAAAAATATCCTGATCCACATCATCCAACATTTACCCATCTTAAAGATGTTTATAAATTAGCTGAACCCGATTATAATGGACGTATTAGTGTACCAGTTCTCTTTGATCTTAAAGTACAGGAAGAAAAAAAAAAACTTTCATTCTATTAAATAAATTTAATTATTTTAGACTCAAAAAATAGTTAATAATGAATCACAAGAAATTATTCAAATGCTTAATTCAGAATTTAATAAATTTGCTCGTAATCCAAATTTAGATCTTTATCCCGAATCTCTTCGCTCACGTATTGATGAACTTAATGATCAAGTTTATCAAAAATTAAATAATGGAGTTTATCGAGCTGGTTTTGCTAAATCTCAAGAAGCTTATAATGATGCATATGAAGATATTTTTTCAATGCTAGATACACTTGAAAATATTCTTTCAAAACAACGTTATCTTATTGATAATAAACAAATAACTTTAGCTGATGTACGTGCATGGACAACATTATTAAGATTTGATCCAGTTTATTTTACACATTTTAAATGTAATAAAAAAATGATTTCAAAAGATTATCCAAATTTATTTGGATTTGTACGTGAAATTTATCAAATGGATGGAGTTAAAGATACAGTTAATATAGATGAAATTAAAAAACTATATTATGCATCACATTTAATGATAAATCCAACAGGAATTATTCCACGTGGACCCGATATTAATTATGATTTACCACATGGAAGAGATCATTTAAAATAAAAACATATTTATTCGTTTTTGTCTTTTTAAATACAGTGAAACCTCTCTATAATGGACACCATTCGGACTGTTGAAAAGTGTCCACTGTAGAGAGGCGTTCACTTTATAGAGGTGTAGCGTTTTCTTTTTCAAAGCCAACATAAACAAATGAAATATATACTTTTGTACACATATATAACTTTTTAAGGAAAAATAATCGATTAGCGTGTGTAGTTATTACTTTTTTATTGTTTCAATGAAATTAAGCATTAACAAGAAAAATATAAATAGACAACAAAAATAACTTAACAAGAAGGAAAATAGTCTTTAATAGAACTTTGTTTGGTTGCTTTTGAATCGAGGTACACATCAATTAGTTGTGATTCAAAATCGTGTAAAGCATTATGCAATTGAGGCTGTTCGTGAATTGTATACAGATGAATTTTTCTTACCATTTCTAAGATTTCAGCTAAATTAGGTAACTTTTCCGTGGTACATACTTCGTCTTCTTGAGAAAGTTCAACTAGCTCCTTTAAATGCGCATCGTCATCCCATTCATTGAAAGCAGGTATTGAAGAATCCATATCGACAAATTCAGCAGCTGTTAATTGTTGACTACCAATTTTAATATGAGTGAGTAAAGATTCAAGTTGCTCAAGTAAATTGTCAGGATTGATTGTTTATAAATCAGCTTGATCAGCATCATTAATATCGATTGAAATTGAAGACATTAATGGTGAACTAACAAAATCGGCAACCCGAAATCCATTTTGAATTGTAATATCAGTTACTGTTTTCCATGCTGAGTCGATCCATTTAATTGCTTCCAAGACATTAATTGAAATTTGATCGACGGTTTGAGCGATAGCACATTGAAAAATAACATGTTTAACTAATTTTTATCGATAATAATATTTAAATAATTTAATGACTCCTTGATCTAATGGTTGACATTTGGAAGTGGTATTCGGTAGAAAAAATACCAATTTTATATTAGAAAACTCTTCATTGACCATATGACAAGGTGCATTATCTAAAAATAGAAGAATATTAAGATTATTTCTTTTCATTCGATTATTAAGAGTAATAAGCCAATTAGTAAACAACTTTAAATTCATCCAAACTGTACGATTTGCGAGCCAAGTGACTGGAAGATCAGATACATTGATGTTTTTAAAGCATCGAGGATATTGACTTCTCCCTAAAATAAAAAGAAATAATTAAATTCGCAGTTAACTAATATATTATCTTACCGATTACCACTGGTTTTAGTTTCTCTGTTGCAGTCCAATTAGAACATAACAAAATTGTTACTCTTTCCTTACTTTTTTTCCGCCTTTACACTCTTCTTTCTTCAATACCAACGAACGATCGGGTAATACACGATAAAATAACCCAGTTTCATCCGCATTAAATATGTCATTTTTGTCAAATCCATCGATTATTGTTAAGAGTCTTTTTGCCCATTCTTTGACTGTAGAATTATCAACAGAAGTACTTTCACCTGAAATTACACAAAAAGAAATAACATGACGAGTTCGAAATTTTTCAAGCCAGCCGTTTGAACCTTTGAATTCATCTGGAAGATATCCTAATTGTTTAGCAAATTGTCTTGCCTTTTCCTGTAAGATAGGTCCTGAAATAGGAATGTTCTTGGAACGTTGTATCGTAAACCATTCAAATACTAATTCATCAATCATTTGTCCATCATCTTCTTTCTGTCTTCGTTTGATTTCTTTGTTGCAATTGGAAGCGTAGTTCGATAGAAATTCTTCTTTCCAGCGGATAATATTGGCAGCACTACTTTTAGAAATTTCATATTTAATAGACAAATCACGCGTAGACTTTCCATGACCATTTTGATTATCTTTGATTAATTCGATCTTTTTTTTCAAGAGTTAGCGCTTTTCGATCAGACATGATGCTCTTTATGATAATAAAATACAACAAATGCAACGAGAACATTCTCATTTGTTCTGTCTTTCTTTTCTTCGTAGTTCGACTGAAAAGTGTCCACTGTAGAGAGGTGTCCACTATAGAGGAGTGTCCACTATGGGAGGTTTTACTGTATATATAACACAATCTGAAACTAGAAGATGTTCTTCTTTCAGTTCATAGCGTCTATACTCGTATTGCTGCTATTGTCGATACGTATCTTAGATATTAGGTGAGATATTTTTATTATCAAGAATTATATTTAGATTATTCTCAAAGTAACATTTATTCAATTGATAATTTCTATTTTTCAGTTCTAAGTATAATATACTGTAAAATATTCTCAGACATACAAGGATATTCAAAAGTTTACTAAGATTGAAAAATTTTCTTTTAAATATTTTCAATTTTATCTGAAAATTTGTATAAACATTTACTGAGCTGCAGTTAAAACGGCATTCGTTGGACAAAGTCAAAATATAACAGCTGATTCAAGTATTAAAGACTAATAACGTTAGTTGGATGAAGGAGCACAATATATGACTGATCTTATAGAAAACAACAAGGTGGGAGTAATTTTCCCTTTATCGAATGTAGTTCTTATTCAGACACTAACTAAGCTCAAATATTACAATATAACACGGTTAGAAAAAGTTCTTCATACCAATTGTATATTTAACATTATGTTTCAATGTAGACGCCATCGAACTGTCTTTTGAGGAAAATATTTTCAATAATGACGGAGTAAAGCATCTGGCTGAGGCAGCATTAAGAATTAACCAAGTCAGATTAATTTTTTTCTCATTAAGTATAATTTACCATCATGTTTTATTACAGACACTAATCCCACTCAGAAAGATGGTGTCCTCACTCATCCTTACCAATATATATATTTCATGAAATAAATCGTGTCTATGAAAGAATTATATGTTAGCCATAATTGGTGCATTTCATTCTGTTTAAAAAAAATCATATCTTCATTCCATTTAAACATTACTTTTATCATATTACATGTTCTAAAAGAAATAATCCAGAAGCCATAGCTGGATACTTCATAATAAAAGATTATTGAATGAAAAAGTGGTATAGTAGAAAATTTATTTTGTATCAAGTTAAAGATTTGTTTTTAAACAATTTGAAAATTATATCACTTAAAAAGAAGGAGTTTATGTAATAAGAGAAATATTTGAGTCAATTAAATGTATAAGCATTAGACTTTTAGATTTATTTGTTTAGATCTTATAATTACTTTACTTTTTGATGAGAAATCAATTTCTTCATATATTTTTAGATAATTGATTAAAAGAACTGCAGAACACATCTTAGAAAAGCCTATTACACACGACCTCATTCATATTCATTTCCGTTTCCTAAAACTCAAAAGCATAGCTCTGGGGTCGGATTCGACCTATATTTCCTATTTTATGTCGAAAAAAAGTGAGAAGTTGTTCAAAAATATCGTAGTTCTGTTATATAGCCTTTAACAATCGTTAGAAAGTTCCTGTATTTAACATATCGTCAAATATTTTCAAAAGAATAAGTATATACTGACTCCTTTCATCGTAAATCGATCATGCTTTCTTTCTCATTCACTAAATAGAATAACTGAAAATTACTCAATGCTACATTAGACAAGTACCGAGAAAAAAGTTAAAGTTTACAAAACAATCATATAATCTTTGAAATCTCTTACTGCTGTTTTTTTCTGTACATATATGTAAGTTTATACACTCATATAGAATATGTATCCGATTATTTATTCATATTTATCAACCGTATGCCGTCGATGACAAAACTTTAAAGTTTTTTTATTTGTTAATAATTTTTTTGTTCTGAAACTTTCATGAGCTATATTTTGATAAAAAAAAAATCTCGACAATATTAAAAAATTCTATACGAAATCCTGTCTTTTTAGAAAAGGACATGTAATCCGAGACCAGAATTATTTCTGTAATAAACTATAATAGTTAGATTGAATGCAGCAGATACTGAGACCATAAATGTTGAATTTATACACATTCAAGTTGTGAGCAATTTCATACACTTTTACAGTATCTCTTCCAAAGAAATTAACTTTGGTGATAATTGATGGCGAAATAATATCGAATTGATTTATGTTTTTTATTTATTGGAAAACACACCACGAGTCACTGACTGAATTCTTCCATCGTAGAAAAAGATCTACATGAATAAAAAAAAAAGAAAATATACAATTATTCTTCGAAATACATCTACAGAGCGTCGTTGGAATAATCAAATCAAAGCAAAAGTCTACAAGAAAAATAATAAAACCAATATACATATAAATGATGTTCATAATCTCGGTCTATTTCTCTCTTATTTTGTAAAACCTTGACTAAGAAATAATTGATACATCAAACTATTAATTAATACATTCAACAACTGTGTAATTCTAATTATTAATCAAATTAAAATGACTTAGATAAATTCTGTCACTCACTGATAAATGACTTTTACTAATCAAATAAATTTTCATTTAATTAAAATAATATGTAAACATTAAGATGAGTCATCATAAGAAAAGAACGCTTTTGGCCACATGTTGTCAACAACGTTATTTGGATATAAATAATATTGTAAAACTTTTTAAATCTATTTACTAAATGAATATCATCGAAATTTTCCAAAAATAGATTTTTTTTGTCTGGAAATAAAAAACTAATTTGTGTTAATCAAAGAGATGGCGTACATTTCTGACGTATTAAAAAGATAAACGAATGTACAAAATAGTAATTGGTGTATTAAATTAATTATACTTCTTCCGACTTGAAAAATAGATTATTTAATCATATTGATCAGAAATAGTTTTGTAGAATTCATAATCTATACATTTTTATGAGAATGATTATTCTAATACGATCATTTCACTTAAATAGTTGATACTCGGAAGTAGTAAATAAAATTGCTTTATCTCATTAATTTGATCATTTAAAAAGAATTTCTTCGTCTTCTTATTAAGATAAAATTCAATGGCAATGTATAATAAATCGAAAAAAGTTTTCTCTTCTTATCAATTTGCCATACTTTTTTTCTGATAACCATACTAATATTAATATATTTTGAGTATCAAAATAACTAACAAATCCAAATATTATTGTTTTAATAGGTAGTAGTAAATGTATATTATTCGGTAATAAATATGTTCATTGGTAAAAGATTTTTCAAATACTTTTCTTTTTTATCAATCTAGATCTTGTAATTAATTGAATTAACAAAATAAATTCAATGTCAATAAATGTAAGTTAACGTATTTGATTCTTGTTTATTTATTATTGCTAATTATAAATTTCTTGATTGAATATAGCTTTTATGTTTTGATAATAGTATTGAAGTTAATGAAAATATGAATTCTGAAAACGAACTAGAAGGACAAGTATGAGATTTTTATTTTAATATTAACTTTATTTCTAACCTTACATTTACAGGTGGAAGTTGGTTCTACTGGTGACTATGAGAATGATGCTGCAATTTCACAACAAAGTGTGTATATCAACGAGTTGCATGTTCACAAAAAGAAATTTTTTTCTAAAGAAAAAAAACATATTTGATATTATTTTCAAATAAGAGAATAAACTTACAAGAGTGTATTTCAACAAAGAATAATACGAGACAGTCTAAACAAGAAGAAAAAATAAATATATATAGTTGATTCGAGTACTTAGTGTTATATGAAAATGGATTGATTAGGAAATTTTTTTTCTTTTCTCATTATTATAAAATTATTGTTAATAAATTAACAAAAATCATTTTCGAAATTTAAAAAAATAATATTTCAAATCATAAATGCAATAAATAATTGCTAAAGATTTAAGAATATTTTTTTTTAATCAAATATTATTTGAAATTTTCTAAATTGATAAAAAAATCTTGTGTAAAACTTTGAAAAATAACTGATTATTGTGACTAGAAAATCTGCATTTTCGAAGATATTAGATACCATTTTGTATCGATATTTTCATTACAAAGAGATCTTCATAAATTTTAAAACGACTTTTATCTATGTGAAGTTTCGATACAAAGTTGAAGACGATCCATTTATAATTTTTAAGTAGTTCTCAATACAATCTAAATTGAAGAATATAATCGTTTAGATTTTATGAAAAATTCTTGCGGAATATCATTCACTAAAAATGGAATTTAGGAAGGTTACATATTCCGGAGAAGTAATCTGTAATATATATTGCGATTCATATTCCTAATGACACTAATAAGATAGAGGAAAAGATATGAGGAATATAATAAATGGTCAGTACTTAAAATAGTGACGATTGCTAATAAAACAATGATTCTATTGCATATAATTATCAGTAGAATAATATAGTTTTTATTATCCTCATTATTGTAGTTTTATTCCTGAAACAACACAGTGTGACATTGTGGACATCATCCTATTACAACCCTTCATCTGTTGTATCGTACAGATAATGTCAAAATCTTTTTTCATTAACTAGAGCTAAAGACTAGTATACTGATAAAAGAATTTGTATTATTGATGAAAAATAAGAACCATAGAGCTTTTGACTTTTCACTGACGATTACATACAATAGAACCATTGTTTTATTAGCAATCGCCAATAGTTAAGATACTGACCATTTCAATTATTCTACTGACCTAATAAATAATAGCCAAAGATATGTTCGTATGTATATATAAATATGTTAACAGACAGATAAAAGAAAAGAAAAATATCAGATGATATATAGTTATTCGTGGGACAAATACCAGTATTAGATGTATTTATACATCTTGAAACAATTGTGTGAAGGCTATGGAAACCTTAAAGGATTGTACGATACGAAGTAATCATAACTATGAGTATGGCTTACCGTCATTTTTTGAGAAATTATTTTACAATTGAGTCATGTTTTATCAAAATGACGGAAGTCAGAACTTTTTGATTCCTTCTAATTTTGTACACATAATGAACAATAATGGATCGACATGACGACAAGATATATAATCGTTATACAAAAATACTTTCGTTCAATCTGTATCATCCAGAGAAATCAGCTTTCGATTCGATTGATAGTTGTGAATCTAGAATGGAATAAAAGAAGGAAAACTGGCTATTATTATTTCACAGCAAGATCTCTAGATAAATTTATTTGTTCATTTCTCACATACTCATGTAATCAATGGGCCATATTCATTTATTTTTTCTTATTCACATTAACTTTGAGAGCATCACAAACTAAGACAGACGATGAAAGAAAAAGTTGTCAGGATTAATTTCTTCCAATATGTTGCGCTCTTTTGCTATATGCTTTTACGCAGAAACTACTCCAGATGTATTCGAGCTTTCCGTAATGGTCTCTGGTTGTACGTAGGTCACAACAAAACTGAGAAAACCTTAAAGTAGCTCTTGCTAACGGTTCTTCATGTCCGAACTATAATACGAATAGTGACGAAAAAGAAAAGAAATCGTACTTGTGCTTCTGAGAAGATAGAGAACCATTGATATACATATTTTTTTCTACAGGATTTATTGAAAATTATTAGCTGTATTAATATATGGCAAACTCATAGTATGAATATGCATGTATGCAACCAGTTGAATCAATATTTCGACTCAACTACACTGCAGATTATTTATGCATGTATTGAAGTATTGTTAAAATTTACTTTTAAATATAAGGGAACCCAATGTGGAGTCTCAATAAATTTTAAAACAAAATAATTTTAGTAACTGCTGCAGCATGGCAACAAAAATATTTTTTAAAATACAAAAACGCGATTTTTTTTTCATTCTGATGCTTTTCAAAGCTTTATGTTATGCTGAAGAAATTATTTTGATTTGCTACGAATAATACACAGTCGAACAAACCTGAATCTTAACGATTCTCTTTGTTTTTTTAATAATCTGATGTTGGTAACTCAAATCAACGTTGATCACATAAGGTTTTACTGAGTAAAGCACAAAGAAAACATTGAAAATTTTTGTTTTCTTTATCGTATATTTAGTATTTAATTTCTAAACTAATGCTAAATTTATAAACACTTTAATATTTCTTTTTATTAGAGTAAAACAATGACTAGAATTGCAATAATTTACAGAATTTAACTTTTTTGGTAGATAGTTTTAATGATAATTGTAGATCATACATAAATAAATATCTTGGGAATTTTAGAAAAGAAAATAGCAGACTTTAGATAATATTTTATGACTTAGAAAATTTCAAGAGAACTCAAAGATTTCACAGTAGCTTAAGACAAGAGTTACTATTATTTTAAACTGATTTGTCATATTCTTAGACTTCAAAAGTCAACAATTTCAAGGTAATAGTTTTGTTTCATCTAAAAACTGCGATGTTATCAACAGAGCTGCTGCTATATTGAGTAGGTTTAGAGCTGAAACTTTTAAATCAGAGCTTAATGTGAAATACGATAGTCGCATTCCATCCCACCAGCTACAACTATTTTCAAAAACGACTCATTAAATGTGATACTACGGGCACATTTTGAAGATTGTTTCGTATTTTACAATGGCGAATTTATAGGAAAAACAGTAGGGACGATCGTCTCTAATCCAAAAAAAAACATTTCGACTTTTTATAGTAGAAAAGGTCCAAAAATGAGCCTACAATACGTTTTGTTCTACCTCAATCGCCCTCACTGCCACTGCAATGTCCCAACTCACAAATACCCTAAATCTGCCACTAGCCATTTAGAACAAAAACCATTTAAAAGCAACATCATCCTTCTGGAGTTCTGATTCTAATGTAACTCTGATCTGTTTCACTTACGATTACTATTTGCGCAGGTATCGAAACTTCCAACGGCTCTTCATCAACGTCAGGGGCCGTGTCGAATAATCGTAATGGTCATAAACGTTCACTGAAACGGCTTCGTGAACCAACACACTGGAAAACTGATATAGCCACTACTATCCGCTATACTAAAATAAGTAAGAAGAATGATTTTTTTAAATATTGCTGTAGCTTTGGTTGAGTTTTCTTTTCTTTTTGGAAAGAAAGCGAAAGTGCCACATTTATATGTAGAAATTTTCATCGCCGCTTGGAGGGAAGAGTCCAAAATTAGCTGGCAACGTTAGACTAACCTTCCCCATAAAATCAGTAGTAAGTTCATTAAAACTGCGAGGTACCTAGGGAACTCAATTGGGAATGAAACCATGGAAGTTGCTCCCTAGACACTTAGTCTATACCAACATTTGTTTTCACGATATTTTCTTTGCTATGGCTCTTATGAGAGAGGATCCCGAGATGTTCAACGAGTTTACAGTCCATCTTTTGACCACAGGTAGATGTCGATGACACATAAAAAATCCTCAAAAGGATGCGTCTTCTTAGACATTTCTTCCAGGATTACAGCTATTTTAGTATAATTTGCGTTAGTAGCTCGAAATATATAAACAAACCGAATACCATTATTTCGAGTTGAAATTTAGCCCACAAAAAGCCATACTAATGGCTAGAATATACTGAAAATTTCAGTTCAGAAAAATGTTTTCTTCACGAGATATTGCACTCCGAAAAAACACATGATTCACGAATCACTATCATCCTCTACAAGTTGATTTTGCGAATTCAATATCTGGTGAAGGAAACCTTCTTTGAGCTGAAAAGTTTTAGTATATTCTAGTCATAAATAGATTTGCGACAACTCTAGTTCATATAAATTGAACTGGCTTAAACAATTCCAGTTCCATGAGTTGATATAGAATTATGACACACCCAGTTATAAGTACAGGAAAAATTGAGTTGTCATCAGTCAATGCTGTTTTAATCGTTTTTCTTCAAATGAAAAATACTTCTTTAACGCGTAAAAATGTCAGTTTTTTCTTTGCTTGTCTGACTGGATATACACCCAAGAAAAAGATCTATTACACGTTTTGATCAATAAATACTCTTTCATATCTTACTTTTATGGCTTATCAGTTACTTTTATCAAGAAGAGAAGAACATTAGGGAAATGTAAACTTATATGACCAACCTTTTCTAAATATAAAACATGCGATTAACGATGTTTTTTTTTTCATTTAGATCAATTGATTTTTAGCGCACATGTTCGTTCTATCGGTACGAGCTAAATGCCAATTTATAAATATCTTATCAGCGATTTCATCGTCACATATTTCTCATGACTCTCATTTTCTTTATTCTAATATTTTTCTAGCCTATATCTTACTAATCGCGCAGTAGTTTAACATTATAGCTACTTCTCATTTTTCCTGAAGTATGTTAATCGTTAGTTTTTTTATGTAGTTTTCACATTGCTTACTCTGAAAACAATTATTTATCAAACGAAGTCCACTCAAAAATAATTCACTAATCAACATAAAATTACTTACAGAAACAATATTCTAATTATAATATACAATGATGGAGCTAAGATTTTTGTGAGCTAAGCGTGCTAATGGAAATAGAGGTGACCAAGGTCAACAAATATATTATGGACTGGCTTTCAAGCCTTTTCTGCTATAAAAAAATTGAAATGGTTTTTTTTGGAATGAGAGAAATCGTTCCCAGTGCCTATAATCCAGCACAAAAAAATCGTCGTTTTTATCCAAGTACAGATTCTCGATCAGCAATCTATCAGTTATTTATTTCATGCTCTCATTATAGTAACTATTGTTCTATTATATGGAATATATTGTAACAAGAATGACTCTTTTACAATAGCGTTCTCAGGAAATCAAATCCGATCATTCCACAAAATTTAATCAAAATCCCAGCTGCAGAACTATAAACGGATCCGATGGGTAAATACTGTTTCCTTATTTGTGTACGAATTAGCATTTTATCGAGTACTGGATGTCAGTCAAATCGTACGATCGGATCCAATTGTTGGAACGATTTTCTTAGACTACGGTTATCCTGCTTAACGTGCAGTATTTTAAGAAAAAAGTACAGGATTTGAAACACTGTCAAAATTCATTTACTGTGTACTGGTTTTTACTGATCGTTCATGAGAAGGTTATTGAAATTTGACATCACGTCTTGTCATAAAAATCATTACAACAATATTGATCAAGTATTATTTTTAAAATAAATTCACATTAGGATGCATAAATAGTTTCAAAGCAAGATAAAATATTGCGACGGAGAAAACTACAATTAATACTTAGTGCACATATTCTAAAGATATATAGAAACAATCGTCCGAATAATGAAATATATTCTCTTACATGTTTGAGTTTACTTTATAGCGTGATATAAATAGTTATATCAAATTCTGAAGTAAGTACTTATATCTGAAGTGCCGCATTACATAGAAAAATTGATACTTAGTTAATTAGGTATACTTATTATTGACGATGAAGTTTAATAGAAGAATATTATTGAAGTTGTTTTGTGCATCTTGAAAGTAAGTTGTCTTATGTATACTATTTAATAAATGTATTGGATTTTTCCAACTTCGTTCGTTGTGTTAGTCAGTCAACCGTGCGATTTCATACACATATGATGAGATAGAAGTAATTGCATGATTTGTGCACACGTTTCTTTCAATTCTTTGCTTGATGTAAGGACAAACAGTCATGATATTCATATGATAGTTTCATACTAGATATTTTTCCCTTTATGGTGTTGTTTCGAAGGATGAGTAAATATTTCTGATTTGATGATATTGTTCGTATATATCATGTATTTCTTTGCTAGTTTATATTATATTTCCTTTTTCTTCCCATCATTCTTCTATGTCTAAATTTACGTACAGTTAAAGTACTTAATAAGAACAGTTTTTCGGGAGATGTGACTAACTTCTCTCGTAAAAACTCATTTCTTGTAATTGAAATAAAATTTTTACATATTTAAGTGCAGAAATGTCTGTTGCATTGAATGATGCAAAAATCAGCTAATTTCTTAAAAAACAATTAAGTAATTAGCGGTAGTTTGTAATTAATCGAATTTGTTCTTATTAGGAGCACTTTTCCTAATAAGGACAACAGGCCAAAAAGCGAGGTCCTAATAAAACCAATCCATAAAAATATATGAAAAAAAAAATTTTTTTGTTTACTAAATATAGGTTTTTTGAACGTAGATATCATTATTTTGAAATAGTCTTGGAACAAAATATATTCTTTCTGATTCAAGAAGTTATAATCCACAGATTGAAAATTTTTCAGTTCATAATAAGTGAGTTATTAATGATTTAAAAATAATTCAGAGGGGTGCGCGAAATCGGGTACAAATTGTATCGCGAAAAATCGTGGTTATTCAGCGGAGTAATACACATATCCGTGTGTCATGTCCTGACATCTACCCTCCACTCGTAAAACATCCGAACCTACCTGCAATAGCATGCGTACTCTGAAAATTAAAGATTTCCAGAAACCACTTACCAGCATCCACTGACTGCTACTAAAAAATACTAATACATAGTCATGTACTGTCATTACCTTATGTACTCGCAAAAAGTCTAGAATTCTAGAATTTACTTTTCACTATGTATTGACATGTACTGATACATAGTCATGTAGTACCATCACGCATACGAATTGAAATCGACTGAGGGCGAAGACGGAAACACAGACACTCGAAACACACGGAGTGCACTTGACTGAGGGTGAAGTGCAAGCCGTGTGTGTATGTGTATTTCGTGTGTCTGTGTTTCCGCCTTCACCCTCAGTCAAGTGCAATCTGTGTGTTTTGCTTGGTATGCCTGTGTTTCCGTCTTCGCCCTCAGTCGATTTCAATCCGTATGCGTGATGGTACTACATGACTATGTATCAGTACATGTCAATACATAGTGAAAAGTAAATTCTGGAATTCTAGACTTTTTCGGTATACATATGTTGATAAGAATACATAACTATGTATCATACACGATAGTACATAGTATCGCATGAATTCTAGAATTCTATGTTTTTTTGTAAATACATATGCTCTGATGGCAGTATATAATGTACCCGTATTCGCGCAGCGATGAATTTTGTAGACCTATTTAGTTTTTCCGTATAAACGATAGAGATAATTATTTTATTTCATTCTATTCACTATACGAGTGGCCTCAAAGTTACACATCCTTTTGTTTCTTTTGTCGAAAAAAGTGGCTTTTGCTGTTACCATAGTCAATTTAGGTAGTATTTCACAGTTTTCGCATTTTAGAAAAGCTTTCTATATAAAACTAAATATTGATTCTGAATCAGCACAAAAAACTGAGTCAACTGAAGTATCATTCAAGTTAATTTAATAACTTTCGATTTTCGCACATTTACAAAAATACTAGTTCTCCGACGAATACGTGAAAAGATCAAGAAAATTGAAAGTTGTTAAATTAACTTGAATGATACTTCATTTGACTCAGTTTTTTGTGCTAATTCAGAACCTATATTTAGTTTTATGTAAAAAGCTTTTCTTAAATGCGAAAATTGCGAAATATCACCTAAAATTACTATGGTAACAGCAAAAACCATTTTTCTCGACAAAGAAAACAAAAGGATGTGTAATTTTTGAGCCACTAGTATAGTGAATAGAATGAAATAAAATAATCATCTCGATCGTTTATGTGAAAAAACTAAATAGGTCTACGAAACTGACTTATACACATCATACTGGATCCAGTTCGAGGCGCCTCCACCAGTAGAATGTTGTATCTAGAGTCCATTTAACAACTGATCTCGACTCAGTTTTTGATGCTGAATTTGAAAAAAAAGAAAGTAGAAAATTTTGCATATTTCTGGAGTAAACACTTGTTTTCGATGAAAATATTGATTTTTGAATATATCGAATTTTTGGACCGGAAGAAAGTCTTCGCTGAAAACAAGGATCTGATTTTCGTGATCAGCAGCTCGAGTTATATCAAATAATGCATAAAAAAAGGTTACTTGAATTTTGAATTGCGTGCACCTTAATATAAATATGGTTTTACTAGATATGAACAATTCTAATTGAAGAGTTATGTTATTTTCTTTTTTCTCGAATATGTTCCGAACAAAACATACATATAGAAGCATGTTTATTGTTCTCTTTCTATTGCTTTGTCTCACCAGTTTTTCGTTTCGTTTCTCATGCTTTTTTTTTCTTCGCTTATCTTTGTATATGTTTTTCTTTTACTAATCTTTTTACGCACGAGATGCCTGTCTTATCGTAGTTTTTTTTATGGTTACCTTAATTAAAACGTAGAAAAAAAAAGTAATGAAGTATTAATAGATTGTCTCCGTCATGTTTGCCTAAGGAAATTTATGAATGTATCATTTTTTCATGTAAAATAATATTTATCCTTTGTTTTGGTTGCATTTATTTTTTTATGTATTGAAATAAAAATTGTAAGTATGTTTGCTTCCGTTGCGTCTAGCGACTACTCGTAAAAATAAAATTCATTTCAACCATAATCTATTTTTGTTAGAGAGAAGTTTGTCCTTTCTCCATATTTATTAAGAGATCTTAATTTATGTGCGCCATTTTTTGTGAATCATGAATAAAAATTCCCAGTGATGAATCATATAGTTGCTTCACCTATAAAAGGACGTGTTTTAATAATATTCTTTGAAACACATGGCGGCAAGAGGTGATTATATGCAACGAGAAAAAAGTAAGTATTAAAATCATTGTTTTTTTTATTATTATTCTCATTATGACTATATGTAGACGAGACCAATTTAATATATGAAATAGGCACTAGTGATATAGATGTCTATAATAATTTACTGGAACTTCAACTTGAGTTACCAGATTTATTAGAAGAGATGAAAGATCATCTGTTAAAAAGGCCTTTTGAACCTATAAAAGGCAAATATTTTAAGATGCAACAGTTTGATGCATGGGAGTATCGATTAAAATTAAAAATACGGGTGTATTTACAAATACATCGAGATAAAGGACGCGTCTATATCTATGGTGCAGGTGCTCATCCAAAGGAGAAAGCACCGAAACCACCAAAGCCTGAAAATATTAATTGGTCAAAATTTAGGATAATTTAAGTTGATCAGATACTCCCAAATCACTTAGATTTGAATGAAATCTCAACTTAAACTTCACAATATACTCACTAATCGAATACAAATATTTCGAATTTCTACTTCAATTCTCAAATCTCTGAATATTCCAATCGATTTATTGTTTATATTATGATGCATTTGTTGAAAATTTAATTCATTTAATGCCGATTTAGTTGTCTAATTCCTTCCATCTGTCTTAAAAAGACAGACTCCCGGCTAGTTAATAGGAAGGAAGGAATTGACGAATTATTATCAACTTATGTGTTTTCCGGGGGTGTATCTATGACAATTTGAGCAGTGTGAAAAATGAATACCTGCCATTTTGACATAGGTATTTCTTACAAACACATATAGCGTCGATTTTGTTTCATAGATCTAGTTTAGTTTGATAAAAATTATTTCACGTTACAACAATAGGTAAAAATGGTTTGTATCATCAATAATTTTATATTATTCGAATGTTTTAATTTAGTATTCACATGGCGAATATAAAAGCCAGAATCTAACTAAAGCATTTCAATTAGTCAAAATTTTTCTTGTAGGACAAATGAAATCTTTCAAAAATTTTAGGATCGGCAAATAACTGAAAATCTTACCATTTTGTTTAAAAAATGAATAAGAATTTCTGCAAGGTATTAATATAAATAAAAGAACTTTATAATCTTGAATCAATTCTAATATATGACATTACGTAACTCAATGGCACTATTCAGACATCATTACATAGAAGAACAAAATACATATGATTGTATCATAAAAATCTGGATTCATTTTAACTTAATCGTGCCAGTTTCGATCGACGGTTAATTTTTTAAACAACCAAAATCCTCGATTTTTAACATCATTTTTTTTCTCAATTTCAAGATAGAGGTGAATCCGTGAGAAGATGACCACTTTTTTTTAGCTTAACCAGTAGTGGCTGAATTCCGTGAATTCTGAACTCTTGAGGAATCCAACGAATCCAAAACGCATACACAATTCATTATTATACAATTAACGCAAATAGAAGAATACAAGGATGTCAAGCACTCCAAGGATGTCAACGATTCAAACGATGTCAAGGATCCCAAGGATGTCAAGGATTCCAAGGAATCCAAGGATGTCAAGGATGTCAAGGATCCCAAGGATGTCAAGGATCCCAAGGAT
>JAJEKB010021601.1:1368959-1405674 GCA_022393335.1 Macrotrachela quadricornifera | reverse complement strand
GGATTCCTTGACATCCTTGGGATCCTTGACATCCTTGGAATCCTTGACATCCTTGGGATCCTTGGAATCCTTGACATCCTTGGATTTCTTGACATCCTTGGAATCCTTGAGTATGTAAAAATGAATTTTAGTGTGTTTTGGATTCCTTGGATTCTTCAAGAGTTCAGAATTCACGGAATTCGGACAGGTCTCTACTTATGCCATTTTTTCGTGTGGTTGTTTTTTATCACAGACAAAAAAAGCAGTATGGCACATTTTTCCCTTTTTATTTTCTCTGTCTGTAATAACATTCTCTTTTTCTTCTCTATAAAAGCAGCTTGTTGTCAAGAGTAAGAGTTTCATTTTCACTTGCTTTCAATCATAGGTAGGTATTCACTTCATAAAAGGTAAACATGAAATTTGATAGGGAATAACTTGGCTGCACTTATTGATGAACTTCCGCTTTTCCATTGATTACAACTAGATAAAAAGAATAAAACTAAGCCGGCACATCAAGCTACTGTGAGATAAATTCACTAACTAAGGGTGTCAGTTTCGGATTCCGTTCGTGAAAACCTGGATCTCATATCGAGTTCCGCATTCCTAGGAACCAAAAACCACCTGACAATTTACATCTTGAGGGTGACGGTGTGGGTGAAGGTGAGGTTGAGGGTGACAATATGGGTGAAGCTTAGGTTGAGGGTGACGGCGAGGATGTTTCACCGACTTAGTGCGCGACGAAGGGTTTGTCGCCTAGGTGAGGGTAAAGGCGTCTCTTTATTGACAGAGTATGTACAGTTACGAAAAGACGAAGGAAGTTGATTGCGTCACCAAGAAAATCTTTTTTTAAGCCGAAAACAAGTGTATCAATTTAACGATACCGTTAAAATGTAATGAAACGTTCGCGCTGATTTGCCAAGAAATACTAACATACGATTCACATGCATTGTATTTTTCGAATCGGGTAAGGAACAACGCGTGCCTTGGTAGAGTCAGAGTCGGCCTTAGGAAAGAACTCATTAAAGAAATCTCACTCCACGTATCTTCCATATTACGCGAGAAAGTTGTAGTAGCGCTGCAATCAAAGTAAAGCGAGTTAATAAGAAAACGTAAACTATTTGGTCTTCCAGAGGATGGTTAGCTTATTCCTATTGAGACTAATCGGCAACGTCGTAGAACTTGCTGACTTCCATGGATTACTTGAGTTGTTCGGATTCCTTGATATCCTTGGAATCCTTGGAATCCTTGGATTCCTTGGAATCCTTGGATTCCTTGGAATCCTGGACATCCTTGACATCCTTGGAATCCTTGGAATCCTTGGAATCCTTGACATCCTTGGAATCCTTGAATTCCTTGACATCCTTGGATTCCTTGACATTCTTGGAATCCTTGGAATCCTTGGATTCCTTGACATCCTTGACATCCTTGACATCCTTGGAATCCTTGGAATCCTTGACATCCTTGGAATCCTTGACATCCTTGGAATCCTTGACATCCTTGGAATCCTTGAGTATGTAAAAATGAATTTTAATGTGTTTTGGATTCCTTGGATTCCTCAAGAGTTCAGAATTCACGGAATTCGGACAGGTCTCAGCTTAACAGATATATAACGGTTAGAAAACATCTTTGATAAAGGATATGACGAACTTGATTATGACCTTCATGAATTTCTAGCTTATTCTTTATGAATAACTATATATAAAAGAGGTGTGTCAAATAACTATCTTGTTGTCTTAAAAGATATCAATATTCACTCCTGAATATTTTTTCAACTCAATTTTCCACCCCTGGTATGCCCCTCAAAAATAGAAAACAAGTTTTTGTTACTATTTTGTTAGATGTTTGAGTTTTAATAGACCTCGACAACGAAAACTGCCTTTTATGGCTCTCAGTGAGCGCAGCAAAAGTTTGTTATTAACCGATTAATTTTAAAAAATAAGATGATATTTTTAGTCTGTACACTGAGTTCTATCGAATCATCAGAACATCTAACAAAACAATGAAAAACATTTTTTTTCATTCCTGAGAGAGATCTCAGGGATGAATGCTGATTATTAGGATAATAAAACTATATTGATATCTTTTGAGACATCAAGATAGTTACTTGACACACATAGCTGTTCAAAACGAATGAGCTAGAAATTCGTCAAGGTCATAATCGAGTTTGTAATATTTTTTTATCAAAGATATTTTCTAACCATTATACATCTATTAAGCTAAAAAAACCGGAAAAAACTATGTTAGCAATAAGCAGTCGTCTTGTCACGAATTCACCTATATGAAATCTTTTATATGCTTTGGATGATTTTTATGTTTGTTTGTGCATTCCCAGGAATGCAAAGAAGACCAGTAACAACGACTATAATTTGTCATTCCGTATTAGCACAATTTTCACATTCAATTGGTATTATATTTTTTGTTCTTTTTGTATTTTCCGGTATATTTCTACATTACGCTAAGAAAAACTAATGATGATAGTCTGATTTTAGAGACAATAAATAGTTAAAATAAATGTTTGATTTAAAATCATTTTCTTTTTAAGATTATCTTCTACTTTCCCTTTGAACACAATTAAATTATTAATTCGTAAAAACGTATTTTGAACGGTTCTCATTTTTAATTAGTAATAATAACAATAGATTCTAATACAAATCATAAATGAAACAATTTTAACATTGGTAATATTAATTGTGTGTATATTCTTATCAAACATTCTATCAACTAAAACCTTTTAAACAGTATCTATCGCATTTTCATTTACTGGAATTCCTAGAATTTTTTACAAATGGTTAAATATTATTTCTTGGTGGAAAATCGTAGAGAAAAGCAACCGAGACAATTATTCAATTTGATGATAAAATAGAAAAAGCTTTTTAATGCTACATAGTAATGAAGTAAAGTTTGAGTGCAGTTGCAATGTGGAATAATAATAAGTTTTCTTAAAACAAAATAATTGCATTATTAATTTTCAAGCTTTCTTGGTGCTGGAAAGCAGCAACATATCATGCGTCCTCTAGTTGTTTCAATAACAGTAGCATTTCCATTGGTATCTAAAATAAATACAGTGGATTTTTTATATCTAGCATATGAGAGAATATTCGAAATATGAATTTCCAATAAAGTTTATTATGAATAATTAAATTTTAAAAGAATTTATTCTCACACATTATTTCTTGGAAGTTTTGACAATTTTATTGTATTTAGTATGTTAAAGTCATATTATAAAAAGGTTGAACGACAGAATCATGAAAAGATAATTTTTTCTTGTGAGTATCAAGGTATTTTTACAATTATGAAGCCTATATGTCTATCATAAAATTGTTTCATAATATAATTTCAACGATTAAAAATCCACTGAAAAATAGATCGAAAAACGTAAATATTTCATACTAAGTCGAAACCAAATCTTAATGGTATAATTTTGGGTTTATATGCAGTTAATTCAATAGTATCCTATTCCAGAAACTCGAGAGGGTCTTTCAATATCTTGTCTATTATCAAAAAAACACATAGTGAATAGTATATAGTCTTACTTGTTAAAGTTGTCATTTCAGCATTATTCATTTTGCTTCCTGTTTCGAAACAGGTAGAAGAACGCGTGAGAAAGCATGTAGCACCAAAAGCCTCGGAGGGTAACGGTAACGGGTCTGGTGCAGGAAAGCAGCAACAAATCATACGACCAGATGCATCCGAATTAATCTCAACTAAATTCAAATAAATTTTCGATAATAAATACTTGATTGTAACAATTAAATAATTACAAACCTGAATAGCCTGATAACTTTAATTCAAATTGTTCGCCGAGTTTGACTGCTTGATTAATTGGTAAGATTGGACCTCCACTAACATTTCTAATAAGTAAATACAAGATATTTAGTGCCTCTTAAGTCGAATTAAGTACTCACTGAACGCAGGAAAGTACCATCAAAACGATAAGAATTTCTTTCACGAACATCATAGATAGTGATTGGAGTGAAAAATTCGGCCGATCTACAACAGAAAAAGGAAGATTGTGAAAGTTAGCATCATCGTTGTCATGCGAGAACAGATAAAATAATGGCATGCTTATCAATACTATAGAATAATTCTTTTATTCATCACCAAATAAAATCTATTATGTACAACGATTGACTGACATGCAGTTCAAAGAAGCACATCTATCTGACAAATATCCACATATTCATTATTATCATAGTTCCTATCAGTAAACTCAGTGTTCAGAACTTCTAAATAAAAATATGTGAAATACCTTCCCAAGCTGTTCTGTGTAAATTTTTAAGTGAGAGACGATGATAAAATTAGAATACTAGAAAAATATTAGTTTTTATCATAAGTCACAATTGCTAAAATGATGATTGAAAATGGATATATCGAAGATTCTCCAGTATCAATAGCTCTAATTTAGGATGTCAGAAGCGGATTAAATCGATAAGATGATATACTAAAAGTAATACTCGACAAATAAGCTACAAGATAACTGATAAACTAATATGTTCTCTATAAGTTGAAAGTGAAAACAAGTATTTTTATTGTTCTGTTTTGGCTTGAAATGCAGAACAGCGGAGAAAAAGTTGTCCTATGCTCACTTCTGACAAAAAAAATCTCAAGTATACAGAACATAATAAAATCCGATATGATTTTATACTACATACTAATAAAAATGACTGTTAAAAAAAAAGAGAAATCTCACTCAATGGGTAGTAAAGACAAGGCACTTACGAAGAAACATTACCAGGTGTCCTCTTCCGATTTCAATGAATTTTGTCCACAGATACTTCAGAGTGCCCTAGTCAAAACCCTGAAAGGATTTAGGTTTCTATTGAGATATGGCGAAGTTATTGGATTTCCAATATGTCTATTTCTAAAAGTTCCTTGCCCATGTAACTTTGAAACGCAAACTAAACGCGTTGAGACGCGTTTAGTCTGCGTCTGAACGCGTCAGATGTTTCAAAATATAATGTGCCGCGTCTAAACGCATCCAGTGACCGCGTTTGAACGCGTTTCTAATAAGATATATACGGAGATGCGTTTATAACACGAACGCGTTTGGCTTATGCAACATACCAAACGCGTTTCGTAGCGTTTCGATTAAGAAAACATGTTTAGACGCGTTTTAAAAATGCGTCCTGATGCGTTTGAACGGAGAAACGCGTTTAGACGCATTTTGAATAGAAACGCGTTTCATTCATTTCTACAGTTAAACGCGTTTTCGTATATTTCTTGTGATAAACGCGTTCAAACGCATTATACCTGTGCCCAAACGCGCTCAAACGCGTTTATGGTACACACATTTCTTCATATAGAAGAGCCCAAGATGCGTTTAAATGGATTTGCCTCACTGAAACGATCAAAAGCGCGTCCACACACTTTTTTTAGATAAAAATAACTGTGAGTTTACGAATAACTTTTATCAATGCTCAAACAAACTTGGCAATACCTATTAATTTGACATTATCCCTGAAAGATTTCCATATGATTATGCATCTAATTACTACATAGTTTAGAAAACTTATAGCTGATTTTTTAAGTATTTTTACAATGATATTCAATCATTTTGTTGATTGTAATAAAGTTTCAGATAACTAATAATAATTTTAATAGTCTTTTCAAACGAAGCTATTACATTTCTTAGATTAGAAATTATCTTTTATTACAGTATAAGCTTTTAGTTTTGTCCAATTCAAGGTTTTTCTGTCAAAGATATTCTAGGTGAAAAATTAAATTTTTAGACATGGAATAAAACAAAAAATAATGACTATTCACGAATACGAGTGCGAAGTCCAGTAGGCGATGCAAATTATTGTTTGAGAAAATAACAAATAAGAATATTTAAAAATTCATCAAGAAAAATAGAATTAAGAAGCAGAATAATATAATTATTAGTTTTATAAATAAAAATGTTTTCCGCTAGTTTATTAAACTGTTTTTATTCTCAACGAAACTAATTTATCCTTCTTGAAGAACTATAATCTATTTTCATTTGTCTTATTTTCTTCAATGAAAGAGTCTATATTTTATCATTCGAAAATTATCAGAAATATAAATTCATGACTAATATTGAAGAAGATTTATGATATTTTATACATTTAATTTTATTTGAAATAAGTTTTAAAAGACTATCTTATTAAAAGAAAAATCTAACTAACGTATATATATGCCAATATAGTTCATTGGTTCAAGTAAGTAGACTTCTAATCGAACGTCTTATGTTCTAGCCTCACTGGTCGCACAATCTAAATGTATCTATAAAAATCAAATAAATGTTATAGACGATACTTCGTGCAAGAGATGATCATGATGTGAAGATGATGATGACGTAGATCGAATCTGCGAGAATGGAATCAAATTTTTTTCTAAAAAAATTAAGCGCGTTTAGACGCGTTCATAAATCGAAACGCGTTTGAAACGTCCAATGTTTCATCTTATTTTTGAATGCGTTCAAGAAAAGAAACGCATTTAGATGCGTTTTATAAACGCGTCAGGACGCGTCAAATGTTTCAGTTCTGACGTGTTTACTGTATGCGTTTTAAACGCGGTTTGGATGCGTTTACAAACGCGTTTAATCTAAAAAAAACTTCGCATGGGTGTGGAGGACCCTAGGTATGAAAAAATCGTATTTTTGAATTTTGGTCTAAAACTCTACGCATACAAAGGTCTTAACTAGACTAGCTTGTGTAGAAAAACATAAAAGTTTTGAACAAAGTCTTGTCGAGATGTAGAACTTTTAAATTTTAAGTTCTTCTCTACAAATAGTGTATATAACACGCATTTTTTGAAAGCTTCGTATCTAGGATCCTCCGCAGGGATCTTTTGAAAATAGACATATTGGAAATCCAATAACTTCGCCATATCTCAGTAGGAACTCAAACTCTTCTAGAGTTATTATTAGGGCACGATTTACGATCTACAGGCAAGAAATCATGGCAATAGGAAGGAGCACCTGGCAAGGTTTCCTCGTTAGTCTAATTTCTTAATATAACTGATTAATTTATCACGTTAATCTCTGGTTTATTCTATCTTCCTAAATCGATGTACATTCCCTCAATCTAATCCATTAGTCTCTTCGCTTAACCTAACCTATTAATCTATTCCACAATACATCATCCTAAATTTACGTAAGTTCACAATCTATTTACTTGACTGAACCCTTACTCTTGAATATTAATCTATTGCTATAATTTATGTCTATCTGCTTAGTTTTTCTCCTTATTTGATCTTCCGTAATCTGTCTGTTAATAGGCATGCACTGGCTTTGAGAATAGACCAGGAATTCCTGGTTCGATCGCTTCAGAGTTCGGTCGTTCATGGCATCGGAATTCTGGGATTGAGTATGGGGATGTAACAATACCATTACCGTTAATATCAGTACCAATACCAATACAGGATTAAGGTATCCATAATGAATGGTATTGGTATTAATATGATATACGGCGACGAGAAGCTGATAGTTCCGCAGATTAATGTCAACATTTTGAAAACCAAGAAGAGATTCGGATTCTTCTACTCCGAAAATCGTTCATCGAACTGTATAAGAATTCATCATTTTTTGAAAAGGGAACTTTCTTTAATGAACTGTTGCAATTCACGCACCTCGAAAAATGGACTAAAGATTCGGACTCTCTTATCCTGAAAATTTTTGATCAAACTTTATGAAATATCGTTATTTTTGCAGGATACCTTTTGCAAAAAGAAAATCTTAAATCTATAAAATTTTCTTTATTCAATGGCATAACTATTCTAACTTTGATTGTTTTTTTAAACTTAAAGTATCAAAGTATATTGCTTTAACTTTAGCAGTCAAACTTTAAAATGTCACTTTAATTTTAACTTTTAAATTAAGGTTAAAGTATCACCATTAGTCTACCCTAATTCATTTTTGACTTTGGACAGTGTAAAAAGCTCGAACTATTTAGCTCATGTTCTTTTACAGTTATTCAAAAAAAGCCTGTCTACCATTGAGCACTGCGATGAACATTAATTATCTCTCTATCTATTAACCTGTTTAGCTTATCAACTAACTAGGTGTATACTTACCAAGTTCGCTATCTGTCTATCCATCTCATCATGCACTTAACTTAGTATTTAATTGGCAAATCTGACTTTTATCGAAAGATAACATGTTGAGAACAAATTTTTGTATTCTAGTCATGAGAGAAAAAGTGTCTATAGAACACGCATAAAATATTGAGGTTTGAATAGTTTTAACATATATTTAAAAATACAGCGTAAAGCTGTCGAAAAGTTGAGCATTTAGGTCGTTTATATGGTTAAAAATAGAAGACTGATAAAAAAAAATTTGTGCGTTATAACCGTGAAAGTTATGAAATTTTATTGTCAATAAAGCGTTTTTTACCACACGCATTTAAACGCAAAGAATCTATTAAAATGATAGATGTACATGCGTTCAAAAACTTGCGGTGCGATTTAATAGAAACTCAGATATTTTTGCTGGTATAGGTAAAACTAATTTTTTGAAGATAAAAAAAGATTTCAGTGATAGGTTTTATTTTTACAGAAATGTTCCTCATAAAGACTACACAGAACCAAACAAATTTTTTACTTATTTCTCTACTAATTCTTCAATTTAATAGGAATACTATTCATAAAAACGATAAAACGATGAAAAAGCCATTTTTTCATCAACAATATTTTTCTCTGCAACATAATCGTGACATTTCAGTGTTTATTACAAACACCATCATCAGACGACACCTTTACATTGTATTAATTCTCATTGGCTAATCTCTTTAGCTTATAAATTAATATATTCGTTTATGTAAAAGGTACCGTCTGATGATGGTGTTTAGAATAAATACTGAAATATCACGATTATGTTACAGAATAAATCAATAGCTGTCTTTATTATATTGTTATCTAATTTTATATTTGACATTTTTACTATTAATTTAATATTTTTCAAAACTAATTCCATATTCGGAATCAGCATTAAATTCTGAGTAAAATTATATACTTGTTTCCATTGAAAAAAGATTTTTATTTGTTATCGATTTTTTTGGCACCTCTGGGGGACCTTAGAGTTAAGTAGAAAAAAAATTTTTTTCAACTTCAGTAAAATTTAGTAAATTTACCATCATTTAACGCAGAATACAATGCTACTTTCGAATATTAAATTATTTTTGAAAAATATTGTTGATGAATAAATGGTTTTTCCATTGTTTTATCGTTTTTATGAATGGTATGCCTATTAGATTGAAGAATTAGTAGAGAAATAAGTAAAAAATTTGTTTGATTCTGTGTAGTGTTTATGAGGAACATTTCTGTAAAAAACGTATCATTGAAATCTTTTTTTTATCTTCAAAAAATTTGTTTTACTGATGCTAGCAAAAATAGCTGGATTTCTACATCCATCGATTTTAATAATGATATAGAAAATAGCTACGATTATACATTCACCCCAATAGCACTAGAGAGATATTATATTCATCCTCAATGGGATGAATGTAGAATTGATAGATGGGATTCAAAGATAATCTTGTAGATAGATGCACCTACAAGATTTTGAGAAACGGATTCCACCAATCGATAGAGAAAAGATTTTGCTAGGAGTCTTGTGAAAATATTTTTTTTTTAAAATGAAACATACGAAAGTTATAGTCAAAATACCTGATCTCGTGATTTTTTTGTCTATATTCACTCCCACTTACACTATCGAAAGAAAGAGCAAAAAAATTTACGATAAACTGAAAGAATATATATATGATAGTCGACTGAATCTGAAAGAATAGAAAAAAACGGACGTGAGTAACATAATTATTTTTTTCTTTCTTACGTTTTAAAAATATATTATTTCGCGAAAGTCGAAGTTGTTTCAGCCCATCACTAATACAGATTGTCATTCATAAACCAGATATGCGTTATGATACTCGCTAATCAATTAAAGAGTTTTAGTGTAAAATTTCGCTCGAAGATTCTGAACAAGAACACAAAAATTTACTTACATACAGTTGTCGTACATATAATTGAAAAAGTTTTCCCAATCTTCTGTCATAGAATAGAAAATTCTTACAAGAAAATTGTATAATTTTATCTGAATGGTTGATGACACATTTTTGCGTTCTGTTTGTCAGTATCTAGTATAATAAACACGAAACGCTTTTAAATTAATCATTGTAGGTATTCTTTTTCTCTTCTTCCTCATTTATAAATATTAGATTTACATTACAGTAAGTACTTTGATTTCTTCTGTTTTGTTTTAGTACGAAAATAAAATGTTTCAAGTTGCTTCGAGCAATACATTTGACGAGAGTTTAAATAAATTATTTGAACAGATCGATCGTTTTTTGTCTGACCAAAGTATCGATGCCGGACCTGTTGACAAAAGATATATGGAACTATATACGTATGGTTTTTACATATTTAACTTTCTGTATTGATTCAATGGTGATTACTTTTAGGCTGATATACGATCATTGTACAGGTGGTTTATGGATACGAGCCGAATTAAATTTACTAAGAACAGTTACTGGCAGACGAAAATATTTACTTGAAATGGGCAGAGACACAAACAATCATGTTGTTGGTGGTGAATTATACTATCGACTTGAAAATTATTTGATGAAGGCTGTTGGAAAAATTTATCAAGTAAGTTAGTTATTTTCATTCTACTCAATTTATATTCAGAGTTGTGACAACTGGTGAGATGCAAAACGATGTGAATCCCGTACTTCCGGAAAACTCTTATTTTTGTCGAAAAAAGATCGTAAAATAAAAGAAAATTTGCATGCCCCAATTCTAAATTGTATGTACATTTTTCCATCTCTCAGAAAATTTGTCCTCTGCCCTCTCTGCTTGCTTATTTCTCTTCTCTACATTGCTGTTTATATTGAATTTTTCACTCTTGATCTTATAATAATAATGATCGTGATAGAAAAAAAAGAAGAAATAATGTCAATTGGAAAAATTTAAGTTAATTTATTATGAATGTGAAACATCAATCTGCTTTCATTTAGATGAACGATAGCAAGTTAGACGAAGATCTACTTCAATCCTATGTAAATGAGTGGAAAAATTACCAACGTAAAAGCCGTTTATTGGCGGGTGCTTGTAACTATTTTAATCGACATTATGTGCGCCGCGCATTTGATAGTGGTAGTAGGTCTACCTATGAAGTTTTTCAAGTAATTTACATTTATTTTCTTTGATCTTTAATTGAATGAACTGTATTTTTAGTTAACAATGTTAATTTGGCGAGAAATTCTTTGGAAACCTCTCAAAAGTAAACTAACTGACGCAATTTTTCATTTGATTCAATCATATCGTGAAAATCAAGCCATTAAGATTGAACTTATTGATGATATCATCAAAAGTTACAGTAAGAATGATAGTGATTATCTATGAAAATTCTTTTTCTCTGACATATTAGAAGCGATAGAATTTCGTGAAGATATGTTCATATGGATTGATGATAAGGAAATAAAAGTATCAAAAGAAAATATCTATGAAAATTATTTTGAAATACCATTTCTTCAAAATACTGAACAATATTACCAATCACAATCAACATTTGATTTCCAGCACGATTCTCTTTTCGATTATCTGGAAAAGGTTTGAATATTTTTAGACATTTTTAACAATTTATTATTTCTATTGAATAGATAATTCCTTGTATTAATAATGATATGAAATATATTTATCCATATCTATTCTCATCAACACAACAAAAGATGATGAAATTGATTAATGAAATATTTTTAAATGATCATTTGAATCTCATTTATTATGAAATTGACAAATTAATTGAAAAAGAAAATTTTCAAAGTAATTATTCACAATTGATTATTATTGAAAAATGAATAAAACTAATAATAATATAGATTTGAAAACAATTTATCAAGCAATGAAATATATATCAGTTATAAGAAATAATGTAACAGATAGAATCGAAAGTAGTTTTTATCAAATGGTTATCAAGAGAATTGATTGTGCTAAAGAAACTGCAATCAATGTATAATTAATCATCTTTTTCAATAACTTCTATTCTTATTTCTCTTAATATTAGGATTCAAAAAAAATCTATCTTCAAACAATTCTTGATTTTCATAGAAAATTTTCCGAACTTCTACAAGAAGGTTATAGTAATGAACAAGATTTTATTGTTGCTCGTGATAAAGTAAAACGTGTTTTTTTTTATTCAAAACTTTGTCATTTGTTGAGATATCATTTTAGGTTTGGGTTAAAATTATGAATAATGATGTTGTAAGACAAATAACTCAATTACCTGAATTATTAGCTCAATATTGCAATGAATTGCTTCGAAAAAGGTTTGTCTGAGATTAATTCATAGTATAAAAAATTGATTGATCATTTTTGTTTTTATATAGTAGTACAGCTATTGAAGAAACCGATTGTCAAGAACAATTCAATCAAATAATAGTATTGTTTTAGTTTTATTTATTTATCTTTTCGAATAATGCTTTTAGATCATCCTAAATTATATTGAAGATAAAGATTTAATTGAAAACTTTTATCAAGAAATGTTTCGAATACGCTCAATAGATCAATTGAATACTTCATATGTTTATGATAAACCAAAAATTTCAACATCAGAAGTAAATAATTAACTTATTTCGATGATTGAAAAAATAACTTTAAACTATTGTTTTTTTTTATGTTAGAATGAAAACATTCTTCATTTTTATACATATCAATGGGAAAAATATCAAATTTCGACTAAAAGTGAATGTGAAAAAAAAGATTCTTATCAAATATTTTCTGTAAGATTATTTATTCAATTTCTATTCGTAAATAAATGTTCAATTTTAGATAACAATAAATATTTGGAAAAAAGTTTTTTTTCAACCATTAAATAAACAAATAACACAAATTTGTCTTAATTTAATTAAATCCCAACGAAATTCTAAATCTATTGATACTGATTTAATTAGTAAAGTTATTCAAAGTTATGGTAACATAAGACAATTAAGTTACTTTTTTCTTAATTATTTATCCAATATTTTTAGTGGCACTTGATTGTACTGATAATTTCACTAAAAATAATCAAATGGAATCGCCAACACTAACAATCTATAAAGACTTTTTTGAAGTACAATTTCTTCAAGATACAGAACAATTCTATCAATCAAAAGCACCAAATTTTCATCTTCATAATTCTGTTACTGAGTGTTTGGAGAAACTAGCACAATGTCTTGATGAAGATATTCAACGTGTACAATTATATTTACATCCATCAACATTACCAATATTGACTAAAAAAGTTGAAAAAGTTCTTATTTATGATCAAATTGATGTCATTTATGCAGAAGCAAAAAAACTTCTTCGTGATGAAAAATATCAAGGTAAACACAGATCTGTATCTTAAAAACCTACTAAATACATTTAATTTTGCCATAGATTTGGCTATATTGTTTAAATTAATCAATCGAGCACCAAATACAATTGATACATTAAAGGAAATAGTTGAAAATTATATTTATGATATGGGTATAAATGCTTTAAAATCTATTAATGAAGTTGCATTTAATGTAAGTCTCTATTTTGTTATTATAGTTATGAGTCTTTATTCTCGTATTTTCTTGATATCTATTAGAATCCAAAACTTTATGTTGAAACAATTATTGATGTTCATAAGAAATGTTTGAAACTTATACGAGATGTTTTCAATATTAAATCCAATTTTCTTGTTGTTCTCGATCAAGTAAAGAATATTTGTTTAACTTTTTTATTATTTTACTATTAAGTATTTCATATTTTAGGCATGTGCTAAATTTATTAATAATAATCCAGTGACACAACTAGCTGGTAGTACAATTAAATCAACTGAACTACTAGCTCGATATAGTGATATGCTTTTACGAAAAGGGTTTGTTTCAATTTACTTTTGAACTAATTCAAAATATTTGAATGATTTCTTGTAGACATAAAAGTGTTGAAGAAACTGATTTTGATGAAAAATTTAATCCAATTATGGTATTATTTCATTTTCTGTTCTTCAAAAATATATCTGTTGACATTTTAGATTGTTTTCAATTATATAGAAGATAAAGATGTCTTCTTGAAATTCTATCAAAAAATGTTAGCAAAACGATTAATTGGTCAATTAAGTGCTTCACATGATTATGAAGAATCAATGATTTTAAAACTAAAAGTACATATTTTATCTCAATACAACATTTGATTTGTTATCTATTTTTAGCAAGCATGTGGACG
Source organism: Macrotrachela quadricornifera (assembly GCA_022393335.1). Classification (NCBI taxonomy): domain Eukaryota; kingdom Metazoa; phylum Rotifera; class Eurotatoria; order Philodinida; family Philodinidae; genus Macrotrachela; species Macrotrachela quadricornifera. Next base: position 1,391,508 of record JAJEKB010021601.1, on the reverse strand, counting down.
TGAATATACATTAAAATTAGAAAGAATGTTTCAAGATATTGAAAGTAGCAAAAATTTAAATGATCAATATCAAACATATTGTGAAAATGGACGTTTTATTAATATAGGTATACATGATCTTAACATTATCTGTCTATAGATTTGATTGATTTTTATAGATTTTTCTGTAATCGTACTCACTTCTAATTCATGGCCATTTTCACATCCACCTAATTTTGTTGTGCCAATTGAAGTGAGATTTTAATAACAATTTCTCATACTTGTGTACATCCTTGCATTTTAGATAAGCCGAATAATTGATAGTTTTACAAATTTTTATTCTCATCAGCATAGTGGCCGCAAACTTACGTGGCTCTATCAACATTCCAAAGGAGAATTAAAAACATTATTTAGCGAAACAAAATATATTTTAAGAGTTTCAACATATCAAATGACTATATTACTTTTATTTAATGAACATACAACTTTGATTGTTGAACAAATCCAAGATAAAATACAAATTTCAGATAAAATGTTATTTCCAGTTTTATGTACTTTATTAAACAGCAAATTACTAATATGTGAAGAAATTAATATCGATGAACTTGATGAAGAATTGAAAGAAAGTGATATTCAATTAGATTATTCTATTAAATTAAATGAAAATTTTAAAAAGTAAATATTTTATTTATTTCAGTTACAACAAAGACTTGATTTCTTCATTCGATTTTAGCCAAAAGACAAAAATAGATTTAAATGTACCATTAAAGTTAACCAAAGAAAAAGATAACAATGATATAAAGAAAACAATTGATGAAGAACGTAAAATGATCATTCAAGCAGCAATTGTTCGAATAATGAAAGCTCGACAAAAATTAAAACATACATTATTAGTGCAAGACGTTGTTCAACAATTAAGTTCACGTTTCAAACCAAATATTCCTCTTATTAAGGTAATGAAAACTTCATGTTGAATAAAAGAAAATGTTTTTATTTTAGAAATGTATCGATATATTAATTGAAAAAGACTATCTTAAACGGGATTCAAACGACAAAGATATTTTATGTTATTTAGCTTAAGATGGTGAAATGGTCTATTTTTAAGCAAGAATTTCTTGTTTATTTTAACATGTTTGAGTTTTAATAAATATTTTCTTTTTCCCTCAACTGTAGGGAGGGTCGTATGAAAAAAAAGTTTGTATGTAAGGTGCAGGCAATGCAAAAACCAAGTAAAATTTTTTGTTCTTTTTCTTGCACATACTTTGATAGAGCGTGAGCTAGTGATCATAAAGAACTACTTTTTAGCTTTCCTGAATGCTTTTTTCAGGGCAAAAATCGCGAAAAACCTCGAAAAGTTTAGTTGTCTAAAAACGAGGTTTCCGCTCAAAATCTGCAAAAATACCTATGTTCCTGTTCTTGAAATTTTTAGAAAATATTATTTTCAGATTTAGCATTAAAAACTGATTCCAGAAAACGTCTAAAGTTGCCGTTAACTCAAAAATTCTTTTTATGTTGGCACTTTGAATACATTCCACTACATTTCTGATAGGTCACTTTTATAAATCTATCTAGTTTTTCTGAGCAAGTGAGAGAACCAAATGTTTTGTATCGTTTGATTCATCATACCAGCTCTCATAAAAGCATAAAGTGGCAAATTTAAAACTGGTGTCATTTTTCAAACTAGTGTGGCAAAATTTTGAAAATTTTCATTTCTGAAAATTTTCAGATATTTTGCAGCAACATATGGCTCTCACAAATCTGATTATATGCAAGCGTATCAAAAATGATTTGAAACGTAGCAGTCTGAAAGATAAACAAACGAGAAATTTGCTTTCATCTGTTTTAAAGGCGACAATAACAAAAGCGCGTTAAATTTCATACGGAGTAATGATCTCTCTTTTTAACTAGAAAATCAGAAATTTACATTGATTTGCTTTTAAAGTAATGAAAATAAAACAATGTAAAAATACATATGTAAACAATGATCTCTCTAATTGACTGGAAGATCAGAAACCTATTATTATTATAAATTTTTTTCACAAGAACTAGGCAAAGTTAGATAAATTGATATTCAACTTTTTGCTAGTAGTATATATAGTATGCCAGCTAAAGAGTCAAAAGTAATAAAAATGGAACAATGCAAAAAGAAACTAGGCAGAGCGGAAATTAAAAAAAAGTAAAGATGTAAAAGCAAACACTAAGAACCACTATATTGTTTGATGGTATAAACTGATACCAGTTGTTTAGCAGTTTTTTAGATGAAAAAGAATCGTGAAAAAATTATGTCTCAGCGTTTTATTACTATCGAGCAAAGCGTTTTCTTGTCAGATTTATAACTTTTTTGAATGTCATAAATATAGTATGTAAAAATACTCCTGACGATACCTATGAATTATGCAGAAAACAAAATTTCTCGCTTCCTTCTTTGAAAATATTTAAACTATCGTTTAAAACATATTTCTGATTTGAATGTGATTATCAGATATGTAAAATATAGGATGATATCATTTCATTTTTTTTCTTTTCAAATATTATAACCAACGTTAAAAATATATTTCTGATTTGAAAGTTATTGTCAAATATATAAACTATGAAATGAAATTATTTCATTTTTTTCTTTTCCTTGTGAGACATCAATTTTCGATAAAAGTATCGAGTGTCCTAGGAAGAATGAGCCTTTCAGTATTTTAAGACTTCTCCTCTCTTATCCATTTTAATTAAAGACATTTTTATTATCAAAAGATAGCGCTTGAAATTCTCTACAAAACCATATATGACTAGAGTCAAAAACAGTTGTAGATATATTTGATAAAAAACCAAAACCAAAGACATACAAGCAACTGTAAAATCTAACGAGTGTCCCACAATAAATGGGAGCACTTTGCATTTCATATTGTAATCTCTACATTTTATTTAAAGAAAAGTCAAAATATACCACAAGATGCAGCGTGAAATGCTCTATAACTTACAAAGGACAGTTTATTTTATTTACGACACTTTTAAGATCAAAATAACTCTAAATTCCGTGCGATCAGTTTTTGCAACGGTGAAAATCGATCGTTTAGAGTTTTGTTTTTCTTTCAAAACAAAAAGTATACAATTAAAATAAACTTTAGTTTGTGCATTGTAGAATTTTTCATGCTGCATCTTATGGTATATTTTATTTATTTAATAAAACGTATTTAGAGATTACAATATCAAGTGCAAAGTACCACCATTTATTATGGGACACTCGTTAGATGTTACAGTTGCTTATATGTCTTTAGTTTCGGTCTTTTATCAAATATATCTACAACTGTTTTTGAGCCTAGTCATGTATGGTTTTGTAGAGAATTTCAAGCGCTATCTTTTGATAATAAAAATGTCTTTAATTGAAATGAATAAGAGAGGAGAAATCTTAAAAATAGTGAGAGGCTCATTCTTCCTGGGACACCCGATATATTTTGCATTTTATCCCCTCTACTGAAAGGAGAATCATACGCCGAGCGACCAATTTAGATTCGTTTGTAAAGATGTACGTACGTTCGTTCGTTCGTTCTTAGACTGTATATTTATTATAGTTTTCCATGAAGTTTAACCAAATGTAATCGAGGTCGAGGAATTTGAATCCGGAGTCAGTTTCTTGAGGGTGAGGATGAATCACTTTTTTTTACACAAATAACTACTTTTTTACGGAAAAAATATTTTTCTACAAAGTTTGACCAAAGGTAATCAAGGTTGAGGAATTTGAATCCGAAGTCATTGTTTTACATTTTTTTGCGAATCACTTTTTTATACAAAAAATTACTTTTTTACGAAAACAAATTTTTTATAAAGTTTGACCAATCGTATTCAAGGCCGAGGAAGTCAAATCTGACTTCAGTGTTTTCGTGAACCGTTTTTTCAAGTCTTTTTTGGTATTTCGTGTACGAGAAAATCAGCTATGTTGTTAGAATTTGACGAATGATTATGAGCAATGAGGAATGTTAGTTTTGAATTAGCTTTTTCAAATGCATTATGATTATATGGATCTTTTACCCTTCAATGCTGAAAAGAAACGCTTTCGTATATTTTTTTCAAAGAATCTTTAAGGGTAATCAAATGAACATCGTATTACATATAACAGAATGTCATTGATTTTGGACATAGAATGAAAGTCAACTCATTTGTTGGCTTCGAAAGGAAATAAAAAATGGAAGATTTAGTGGGGGTGTTGATAGAAACACCTAGACATTTATTTGAAGAGTTATTTCAAAGATGAGATTTGAAAGAGTCTCAGATAGCTTGAATGATTTTTCGAAGGAATTTAATTATTGCCTCTTTGAGAGTCAGTCTGGCTGATTACCAGTTCCTGAAAATGAAGGGAAGAATAAAATTTGTGCTGCAGACCACACCGTTACGTAAAGTTTCAATATCTTCGATTTCGAAGCGATCTACGATAAACAAGTTAGTTTTTTGGTGTGAAAATAGAAAATTGATTATAAACATCAATGGCTAGTCGTGAGTGGTCGATCGGAGGGAGGCCGACGAACGCCAAGACGTTACTTCGAGTAGATTATAATAAGCAAAGCCAGTATGAGTAAAAGACTGTTGGACAAGTGATCAAGTGATTGGACTTATGGATTAAAACAATTTTTTTTTATTTCAAGAGATATAAGCGATCTGATCACATTCTTTCAATAGAGGATCAGCGGTAATTCCGCCGCGTTACTTGTTTTTTTCATTTGAAATATATGAACAAAAGAGCAATATTATTTGGTTTTCTTTCTTTTTTTTTTGAATTTGCTGAAATTCTACATAAAATTAGATTTCTGATTTCTTTGCCAATTTCTAAATTATCTATACAACTAGAATTTTGATGTCTGCTTATTTTTAGAGATCGGTATTCAATAATCAGAAATCAGAAATTTAGTCAAAACTGGTACCAATTTAAATTTTGCCACGTCCTCAGCTGGATGTCAAAAAAAATAATTTTTATCAAAAGTCCATTATTATGATATTAGATAAATAGTGATCAAATAGGATAGAAAAATAGAGCAAAAGACGCTCTATCTTTTTATAAAAGAAGAAAATTATTTCGAGCTTTCTGTAAACAAAAAAAAGTGCTGCTGCTACTACTTTTGGGTATGCCCTACGTAATTGAGCCTTTCCGTAATAGGAATCGTTTAAAAAGTAGCTACTCTTCAATGTTGATCATTATTGAGGTTTACTCCCGATTCGTCCCAAATTATCAATTAAGAAATTCGTTCCAAAAATGTTTTTCTCAGTTCGTCCCTTTTATAAATAGGTCGTTCTTAACTGGTTCTCGATTCGTCCCTTCTCAATTCGTTCCTAATTAATTATCGATTGAGCTTAATATTCTTGGGCAGTTCTGTTTTTATTATAGTTTTATTCAGTAAAAACTATAATACGGTATCAATAATAGTAGAGTGTAGCCAGGGGCGTAGCGAGGTCCAAAAGGCAGGGGGGGGCGTAACTTGCTGGTACCTAAAACGTTTTGGATTAGAGACCTGTAGCGTCAGTATCTATAGAGAATCATTATAAAAATCCGCCAAAAACACCATTTCTTCGATTTTGGGGAGCAAAAAAATCAAATTTTTCAAAAGCAGGGAGGGGGCGTAAAATCATTATTTGTAAAGAATCATCATAAAATTCTCCGAAAACACCATTTTTTCGATTTTGGTGAGCAAAATAAAATAAATTTTTCAAAAGCAGGAGAGCGTACGGCTTGTCCAAACGTAACGCTGTTACGTTCTTGATACACTCTTCTTCAATTATCTCGTAAGGTTTGAAAACTAGAAAGTTGGTTCAAACGCCATTCAACGCAGCTTATCAAACTTTATTTATCCTATAAGAATGACCTTTTTTGGTCGAAGTCTCGAGCGTCTAGAAAGTTTTTATTATGGCGTAACGCTGTTACATAAAAAGACCCTTTTTCTCCAGTGCCGTCGAGAAAACTCTAATTTCTCGCAAAACTGTTTTTCCGCATGAAGTGCTTCTAGAGCCAATTTTGCAGAGCATCGGACAGGCTTTAGGCAGTAAAAAAGATTTTCTCTAAACTATTTTTTGCTCAGATGAAAAATGCAAAAAACAAACGTAACACTGTTACGTTTTTTGTAACACTGTTGCACACTTTTTTGTCGACCAATTTTGAGACGCTTAATATGCTCGGAATGATTTGATTTTTATAAGTGTTAGTCTTGTCTGTGTCGCTGATCATTCTACGCAAGAATGAGATTGATACATCGCCATGGGAGCTCATAAACTGAACAGTAAGTTGGAAACTGTATAAGAGTATACAAATTGTCCTTAGCTATGAAAGTCAAAAGTAAATAGACCATTTTGAAAAGCATGAAACTCCACATCGAATGCTATGTCTCTCAATACTTTTCGAAAAAATTTCTTGATTAAAAAATTCAAAATACGATTTTTGAAAAGTTCAAAACCCAGTTTTCGATGCCAAAATCTATATTTTTGCAAAATAAATGTCCAATTCGTAATCAGCGTTAAAAACTACATCTAGTAACATATTCAGATCTATTCAACGCGAAAAAAAATTTAAAAAACTTGATCGGCGAAGTGTCGCGTTACGTGGACAAGTCGCGTAACATCCCACGCGCCTCCCCTCTCCTCACTATGCTCCTGGCTGTCTAAAACAAAAAGAAAAAAAATCAATTTGATATGCTAAATCATAGCACATTAAACCTTAGAAAGAAAAACTTTTAGTAATATTAATTTAATTTATTTGATTAAGTTATACTAAACAATGACATTTACCTATTTTCAATTATTCAGCTCTAAAAGTATTCAAAATGCTGACACTTTTATTGTTGAACTCCTTTGAACATGAATATAAATGGATACATGAATAGGTATGTCAATATAAGTGTTGTAAATATTCCTGATATTTAATTTAATCAAAACTTTTTTCAGCTTAAAAAAGTTAAACAAAACTAAAGATCACTGTTGAACGCTGAGAAACATTAAACGACAAGTTTTAATTTTGCTTTTTCGTTTCGTATACTGACGAGTTTCTTGACGAAGAACCAAGTCATTTTCTCCAATGAAATTTCATCGTTTCACTCGTTAGAGATCACTGCTTGTACAGAACTGTATCAGTAATTTTCAGAAAACAAGTAAAAAAAGTATTAAAAAAAATGAATTAAAGAGTTTTTGTTGAGTTTTTTTGATAAACTAGTAAATTTTCACATATAATACAATATAAATATTTTGTATTCTCTACAATTGCCGAACAGAGTATGAATCTGTTAAAAGCAGGGGGGGGGGCGTAATATAAGCAAATTTCAGAAGCAGGGGGGGGCGTTCCGCCCCACGCGCCCCCCCCCCTCGCTACGCTCCTGATTTTATTAATAACAGGATTATCTCTATTTAATTCATGTAAGATAACTAAAAATAAATAAATAAATAAATAATTTCTTTTTTTTGAATTTATTTATTATTAAAGATCTTTGACGAGATACATATGAAGATTGCTCATTTCTATTAGGAACTTTATCAAATTACATAAGTTCATCGCAAAATTTTGATTTTACATAATCTTCGAGATTGCGCAAAATCTTCTGGTAAAACAAACATAAAAAAAAGAAAATATCCAATTTATTATTATTTTATTTTTTTTAAAAGCAAAATTTGGCGATGAAACCTATATTGCAATTGAAAATGATTTATAAAATAATTAAAACAATACTTATTTTAATTATAACCGGATTAACATATTGGCTTGATACAATATCAAGAATAGATGATATTTTAATCTTGAAAATCATATTTAGTTATATTCAATGTCTTTATATTGAAGAACATTAACAATTTTTTGTAGAATATTTTAGTTTTTCATATAACATCTTAAACGACGATAAGATGAGATTCAAAATAAAATAATCAGCTGCATGTCAACAAATATAGTAACCTCACATTTTTCAGTACACAAAAATAAATCCTATTTCTACCAATATTCTTCTAAAATCTTATTAAAACGATGAATAGAAGTAAAAAATTTGTCAAAATAATAATCTTTTAAAATATTTTATTTTTTTCTTATTGACGAAATAAATTTATTTGATTAAAATGTATTGAAGAGATAATTAATAAATCACTTCGAATGATTGCGGTCAATTTGTGAAGAAATGAGAAATAAAGAAAAAGGTAACGAATCTGACACACACACGACTACAGGGATAAAGAAGAAGAAGAAGAAAAACCAAATATACACTGTTAAACAGGTTCTCAACAATCATCTGACACACACTGTTTTTTCTTTCTTAGTGAGCACCAACGACTAGGACAAATTACAAATGACAAATACATGAAGAAAAAAAGCAAATTCTATCTGAAAAAAAAAACAAAACAACCAAACTAATTTTTAATCTTTAAATATAAATAAATCAAATGATTCTTCTTCTTCATCTTGATCAACTAATATCGAAGATAATGAACAATCTGATGATGAACATGATGCACTTTTCCTATTTTCATCTATTTCATCAATTGACTTTTGAGAACAAGGTACAACACTAAATAATAATACAAGTATATCATCACATTTTATACGAGCTAAAATAAAACAAAAAAATATTTTTTAGTTTAAAAAACAAAAAAATTTTACCATGACATGCTGATTGAACAAGCATTTGACAAACATTTTGCAATGATTCCACTGAGAATTGTGAATCCTAAAATTTATTTATTTTTATTATTTTTTTTTTGAATAAAAAAAAAGAAAACTTACTAAATGATTATTTATTATTTGAACAATAAAATCTTCATAAAGATTATCAAAAAGTCCATCTGATGCAATTAATAATAAATCACCTATTTCTAAATTATGTTCAATATATTCACCATCACTTGGTCTAGAAATATTTTTATATATAAAATAAAAAATAAAAAATTTCTTAAACATACTTATCATGATAAAGTCTTGTTGTATTTGATGAAAATAAATGTGTTGTTGGAAATGATGATAATTGAAATGGTGATGAACCTCGATGATATTGTGGATGTGAACGAATAATTAATTTATTATTTCTAATTAACATAAAACCACTATCACCAATATTAAGTACACGAAGATGTTGATGATCTTTATCTATTGATAATAAACAAAGTGTAGCACTACCAAATATTGAACGTTTTTCAACACAACGTATAGCACGATGAACAAGACCACGCATTGATGATGAACCAAGAATTCTTTCACTTTCTTTAAAACAAGATAAGATTAATTCATGAGCAAATTTATATGGATCAAGACCATGATGACGATTTCCACTAACACCATCTGATAAACCTATTTAAAACGAAATAATTTCTTTTTTCAAAATATAAATTATCTTTACCAATAATAATATGATCATTTAATTGTTTAACAAAAGCAACATCATCACCATATGGTCCAGATAGAAGAATAGATTCATCTTCTAATTTTGATTGATCACAATTATTTTTATTAATACCTTGTTTTGATATACCATGCCAAGCACATTTTAATCCAATACATACAGATGAACTTTCCAACATCGAATCTATATTTTCATAAATAAAATCATTTTTTTATCAACATCTTTTTATTTACAACATATAGAAGAAGAAGAAGAACAAAAAAAATATTATCCAATCAATTTATTCTTTTATTTCTACAAAGATGTCTCTCATTACAATTCTTTAATATAATGATAAATAAAGATTAATGTCGAATAGACTCATTATAGTCGAATGTTGACAATCGTTTGATCTATATATTATTTTTATTTTATTTTTGTTAGTTAAGTAACATTCAAATATAATAATGGAGTGGTTGGGAGATATACTTCCTTTACCAATTCTTATTGGAATGTTTATATGGACTTTTTCAATGTGTATTTTTTCTCTTTTTTTAGTTTTTATTCTTATTTTGTTAAATCAACGGTTTGTTTTATTTAATAAAGAAAAAGCTCAACAAATAAAAAAAAAAAATAAAAATTCTTTCTTCTAGTTCATCACCATTAGCTGAATTAATATCAATAAAAGATTTATCAAATATTGAAACAACTAAAAAAGGTGGATTTAGTTGTGATAGTTTATCATTAATATCATGTGAAACAACACGAAATGATATTGAAGATACAATAAGTTCATTTTATTTACGTAATTCTCATTATTTAAAATCTAATGAAAAAATTCATTCATTTCCATCAATAAAAATGCCATTAAATCGAAATAATAATATAAAACAAATGAATACATTACCACAAATGTCAACACATCGTTCAATAATACGTGATTTAACATCTGTATCAAATTCTTTTAATGAAAAAAAATTTCATCAATCAATTGATTCACTTTTTTCAAAAGATTCACTTTGTGAATAAATTATTTATTTTTGTTTTTGTTTTCTTTTATTTTTAATCAATATTTTCTTGTTCGAAAGCAATAAAATAATCATACAATTAAATTTTATTTCGTTAAAAAAAAACGAGAAATTTGATAAAGTCTTCAATTTAAAAAATAAGTCTTTTTAAACCATCTAAACCATTTCCCCATTTAAAACAAGTATATAATGCCATTGACCATAATGTTAAAAGTGATATATCAACAATTAATACTCCAATAAGACGACCTTTTGAACCTGATCGACGATAACCTTGAGAATAAATTTCTCAACCAATTATATAAGCTAGACCAGTTAAAAATGATAAACGAGTATAAGCTAAACCAGATATTAATAATGGAATAATAACGGAAAAAGCTCCCTAAAAATATTTAAATTAAATTAAATTAAATTATATTAAATAAAATACTTCAAGATAATTATAATGTGCTCGTTTATAATTATTAAATATAAACCATTGTTCATCATTTAATTTATCAGATAATCTTCCTTGTCCATCATCAGGATATCCTCCATCAGGTTTCATTACATTATTTAAACTTTTATATTGTGGAAAATGTTTTTCATAAAAATCTTTAGTAAAAAATTTTCTTCGTACAGATCCCATCATCATACCAGTAAACCATAAATGAATTGTTATAATAATAACTTCAAATAATATCCATGCGTATCCTTCATCTATTAAGAGTTTTGCTTTACTCATATTTCAATTATCAAATTATCTGAAATAAAAAAACGTTTTTTTTTTTTTCGTTTTAATCAAATTTATTTAATATCAATAAAAATTCTTTTTTCATATCATTTGAAATTGATTTTGGTCGACGATTTATTTTATCAACAAAAACATGAGTAAAACCACCTACAGCTGAAGCTTTTTCTTCTTTATTATTATTATTAAATATTCCAACTAAATAATCAACAGATGAATTTCCTATTCTATTAATACATAAACCAGCTGAAATCTTTGATGGATATGATACTGGACTATAATATGAACAATGAGACTTAACAACAAAACCAATTGATGAAGAATTTAATGGATCAAGTGAACATTTTTCAATTAAAAATTTATTAACTATTGAATCAATCCATTCACCATAAACAACATTATTAACATGACCATAAACATCATTATCACGCCATCTAATTTATATCGGGATTTTTTTTTCATTTTAATGAAATTTACCTTTATTGGATAAATAACTTACCGAATTTGAAAATCTACAAAATATTTGTATAATGATCGATCACGATAGTCATCTGATGACGATGCACTTTTTTCTCTTATTATTATTTTATAAGAAGGACGTATAACTCGACTAATAAACATTACTATATTTAAATCAAAAAATAACATACATAAAAATAAACAGACAGATAACACACTTATCTCATTTTGCTCTTATCCAATTATCTTTTTCTTAAATAATTTATTATTTATTTTTATTCTACTAAAATTCAAATATTTTATTTTATTTTTAAAATATAATCATATATAATTATTTATTATAGATGTCACTAGCTCAAATACGATGTAAATCCGGTCGGAAATCTTCCACTAGGATTCTATAGCATGTATTTGACCGTATACGGTGATCGTATTCAATCACCTTGAATAAGCATATATAGTCGTGTATATACCGTATTATCAATATGTACCATCGTCTGCGATTATATTCACGTTGTCTTTTTTCAGAAGAAGAGAGAGATGATTTTTTGGTCATCATCCTTTCCATAAATCCAAATAGTATTATTTATTAATATAAGTAAATACTTATCATTGATTCTATTATTAACGCAAATCTTTAAAAAATGATTTATTGAAGTCATTTTTAATCGACATATATACTTCTCCCATGAGGATGATGAAGAAGTCATTTGTTAAATCTTGTGAGCGTGAACCAAAAAATCGGTTGAAAACTGTAGGAAAATCGATCTGTGGAATAGGACTGCCAGAGATTCAATGAAAATCATGTGGATATGTTGATCTAAGTATACCTATCTCAGGTGTGAAGCAATTAGGTGCTTTTACTACCTTAATAGAAAATTATAGGCAAAATACTTTTCGAAGTAAAAAAGTGAAAACTTTTGAGATTTGTATAATTAATTTTAAAGAAGTTTGTATAGTTTTTATATGAATAACTTTAATTTTTGTAATATGATGGAAATTTTTGATCTTAAACGATCATTTTCAATCAGTTAACACGACTAAATCAAAAAGATGTTATATACACACGACAAGCGTAATATTTTACGTACTTGAGTTATTACATATAGACATAAAGGTATTAGGATTTGAATTGTTACTCATACTATTCTAATACAATTCAAATAAAGAGTAACACAGATATGGATGTTGAATGGTAATACTGTTAATTTAATTATTTATCATGTTCATGCTATTCAGTTTATTTTTCATTTTTCATTATTATATTTTTATGTTTATTGTATTGGATCTTTGTCGTGTTAACTGATTGAAAATGATCGTTTAAAATCGAAAATTTCCATCATATTACAAAAAATAAGATTACTCATATAAAAACTACATAAACTTTCTTAAAATTAATTATACAAATCTCAAGAATTTGAAAAGTGTTTTATCTATAATTTTCTGCTAAGGTCGTAAGAGCATCTAATTGTTTCACATCTGAGATAGGTATACTTAGATCAGTACATCTATATGATATCTATTAAAATCCCCGTTTTTCATGCTTTTTAAAAGTGATACTTGCTATCTTATAGAGAAAATCGCATATCGATATATTTTTTTTTGTATCTTCAGGTTATTCAAGAATAAACACATTTGAAAACCGTACATTATAATGTATATGCTGTTTTCCATAGGATTAAAGTCCAATACTCAATGCTGATCGACTTAGTTATTGAATTAGAACTAAGCGAAAAGTTTATTTATAATGAAATATTTTCCTTTGATCGATCTAGTATCATTTTCAGGCGAAAAGTCATCGTAATATAGACGTATACAGCCGTTTACGTACCATGTTGTTCGTCTCGAGAGTATTTAATCCTGATTAGAGATTAAGTTTATCAAAGAACGGATAAAAATTTTGGAAAATTTTTATTTGAAAAGTTAATGTATACTTATTTTAATGAGAGTATTGATGAAAGATGAAAATGAACTTCTCTTGTTTATACTCTTCTGTATTATTTCGTTAATTTTTTTTAAAATGATTTCCATTCGTTAAATATTATCTGTAAATTATTTTATTTCGTAAAAAAATTTTTTTAATCAATAAAAACCATTTGATTTAGTATTAGATAATTTACATTAGTATACTTAGTGTTATCCATGAAAAAAATATCTATTTTTACTAAAAGATAGAGCGTTTTTCACTCTATATAAGAACTGTTTTTGTTGAAAACTTGCTGGTAATGCAGTAGATCCTTATTGATAGGACGAAAAAAAATGCAAGACTTTTACACCTAATTTTACCAGCAGTTAATATGTCGTATTAACAAACCAAATATATTAGAAAGTGCAACGTGGGAAGCTCTACAATTTATAAAGGACTAGATATTTTATAAATGCACTTTTTTGTTTTGAAAGTGACCGAAACTCTGAGTGATCGGATTTGAATGTTGCGAAAATGAGATGATTTTTTTGTAAAAGGCGAATTCGTTCTTTCTTATCTAATCTTCTTATAATTTTTCTGTGCAACTTATAGAGCTTTTCACGCTGCATCTTCTAGTATATTTGGTTTTTTCAATGTAATTTAATAAGTAATAATGAAGTGAAATGCGAAAGTGTTCTACCTATGATGATCTACTATTACCAGCAAGTTTTCAACAAAAACAGTTCTTATGGAAATTTTATTATCATAATATTAGTTAAATAGCGATCAAATAGGATGAAAAGATAGAACGAATTACGCTCTATTTTTTGGTAAAAATAGAAAATTTTTTCATGTTTTCTATAAGAAGAAAAAGGTGCTTCCACCACTACTTTTGGATAACCCTAAGTAGAAGAATTTAATTAAGGTTTTAATATGTATTTCTATTTTCGAAGAAATTCATTGGAAAAGCTTGAAAAGCATGATAAAAAGATTATTATTAAAAAATTAAGAAAACATGTTCTCAGAACTTATTCATGTGTGTTGATGTCTTCAAGGAATTATAAAATACATGATCACCGAAGATATTACATATATATGACAGAAATACATGAAAAACTCTAGAAAATTGTATGTAAAATAAATATTTTCTAAATAGTTTTGAATTATACCAAAGATAATAAGATCTAGTAAATTATCATGTTTAGGTGTAGATGTGTAATCGTCTATAAGGAAATCAATTCTAATTTCTTTCAAGTTTTATGAAAAACAGAATTTTCTATATGTGAATAGATCATCTTATCCAATAATTCTTAAAAATAATGTTTCTCTTTGTAATTTTATTTGATTGATATATAAAAGTAATTGCACAAAAATAGTTCTTTTTTTTTAAACGTTTTTTCTACTATTATAATGAACTATAGGGTAAATCCTCGATAGACATACTGCACATTATATATAAAAGTGTGATTTATTTCCTTTTCGATAACGAAATGAAGGAAAATATATCACAAACCAGTATTGACACGAACATTTATTCAGATGAAAAAGTCAAAAACCTTCAAATTTCGATTATAAATTTCTCATGTCGCGAATCTCGGATATTTTTTAGGGGTAAACCGATAATCTTCCAGTGAACAATATATAGTAGAAAGCGAATAGTTATACAGAACGGAAAAAACATCTATTTATCTTTCTACATGTACATAGAAAGTACCCAGATTTCTTCAACCTATAATAAAAGAATAGAATGAATAAAGGACCAATTATTTTATTTTTAAAATGGACAAAATTATGAACGATCAAATTTCAACATTGCGAAAACATGATGATTTTTTTTGGTTTCTTTATAAATATCAAATTTTTCACGCTGCGTCTTGTAATGTATTTCATCTTTTCTAATAAAGTTGAATAATGAATAAATAGAGTAAATTTCTATAATGACGCCGCTACTTTTGGATTGCCCTAGACACTTATGTATATATATATATATATATAAATATAATTCTGGCCGTTAGTCTTAGAAGTATTAACCGTCTAAAAAAGAATTTCTTTATGAATATTTAATTAATTTTGCGGTTTATTTTTTTCTATTGAAATAAGACATATATTCACAGACGAACAAACAAATCAAATAAAAAATATATATTTGTTTATATTTCAACAGTTGGAATAGGTTTTGTATTGTTACCATTTGCTGTTATATAAGGTTGAATTTGACTTTTTTTAAATAAATCTTGACAAGAAAAAAAAATTTTCGCTTCTTGTCTAAATGATGTTGATGAAGCAAAAAAAACAAAAAATGGACATGCAAATGTTATATAAAATATAATTGTAACTATATTAGTAAATAATGTTTCGATAGTTTTTTGTTCAGTTGATTTATAATATGTTGAAGTAATAACTGTATATAATGTAAATGATATATATGGAAGTGTCGAAAATAATATTATTGGAATTTGTATAAGCATCATTGATGTTAATTGTTTTTGTACTAATTGACGTTGACGATTTATTTTTAATTGATTGGTATTTCTATATGTCATTATACCTGTTATTATAAGAATTAAACTTGGAAATAATCCAAGATAAATTGGAAGTGCAACATATGTTCTATAATTAGCATATTCTTTATTTGGAATAAGTGAACAAGATATTGTACCTGTTGATGATGGTATAAATTCAGCATAAACTAAATAAGGAACAGAATGTCCTAACCAAAAAATAATTATTATAATAATAGCTATTTTAGCTGTTGATAATCGACTTAATCTACGAAATTTTTCTTGTCTACAACTAACAATAAATCTATCAATACTTGCTAAACAAATACATGATAATGATATTAAAAAACTAGCTTGAGTAAATGCAATACGTGTTTTACACCAAATAAGATTTGTTGTTGACCAATCAAGATTAAAACCAACACTTAATATTCTTGTTAATAAACCATAAAATAAAACAATACAATTAACTATTGATGATATTAAAAATATAAATGCACAAGGATTTTGACGTGTTCGCCAAAGAAAACGAACATTAAGAATATTTCCAAGTGTACCACATATAAATATTGGTAAACCAGCATATATTGTTATTGAACGAATTAATAGATTTGATGATGACATTATTATTAACTGTCTACAATAAATTTTTATAATCAAATGACAAATAGGAAAAAAAAATTACATCTAACTATGCATGACTTTTTTCAAATTTTAAATTTTCCTTCTGGATTAAATATTTATTAAAAAAAGAATTTTTTTTTATTAATTAAATCGAGTAACTTTTTTTCTCATATACATATAAAACCAAATAAATTTGACTTACTTATTTCTTAATCTATTATATATATATAGAAATAATGCCTCGAATATCCTTCAGATTTCCATATAATCAAATTAGACATTTTACACTATTGAAAATGCAAAAAAAACAAATTAATAACTTTTTTTTGTTAGGCAATGTCTACAATTTTAAAATATTTTTTTTTTAATTTCACTTTAGATAAATAATAAAATCTTGAATTATTTTATGAATTAATAGCTCAACATTTTATTATTTACCTAAATCAAGAACATATGCTATATAAGACATTTTATAATATTATGAATACTCTCCAGCAAAATAAAATAATTTAATATATTCTTTATAGTGTATTTATATGAGGTACTTGTTAGGCTTTATCATTAAATATGCAGTGCATTTATCTAGCACTGTCAGAAAAACTTTAGTCATTTTTTCGAATTCTTCTCTTTCAGATCATGTATTGCTTACTCTTCATTTTCTATGTTTTATGATAAAATTATTGGTCTAAGACAAAGAGAATTTCACCCGACAAAATTAGTAGGTACTTCCATAATTCTATTGATCAGTAGAAAAATGTTCTTAATTCCGCATTTCACCTATTTCTTCGTCTATAATTTTGACGATACTAGTTTCTAATGAATTATTATCACAAGGAGATTTTTTTTTCTTATAATGTAGGACAAAAAAAATAGATGGAACGCAGTATTAGGAACATTTTTCTGCTGATCGACAGAATTAGAGAAATTTACTGTAGCAGATTAATAAATAAATAACACATATACTAATGAAATCCTGGATTTTTTAAAGATTTTCTATATTATATTCGACAAGAACTAATGTACTTTTAAAATATGAATCAATAAATGTTTATATATTATACTTTACAGTACACAAATAGAATCCTATACAGTTCTTACAATGGAGATGTGCGTACTGATAAGCAAAAATAATGGGATATTTTCGGGTGAAATGAAAACTCTCACCGACAAACTAACAAGGTTAATATATTAGCGGCCCTTGGCTTGCCTAGACGGGAGATATTTAAAGTTCAATATATATGGAATTTAGGTATAAAAATGAATCAGAGTAGATTTTTTCTACTATTTGAAAGGATAAAATAACGTGTTGTTCGAGCCAATTATAGAGTTTATAGGGATGCTCTATAATATAGCCCGAACAACATCGTGTTTTGTCTTTATAATAGTAGAATTAAATATTGCTAGTGGCTCATAGAAGATGTCGGTTTCATAAGCTATAGGAAAAATTCACTCTACTATTATAAGGACAACACGTTATTTTATCCTTTCAGTAGTAGAAAAAACCTTCACTGATTCATTTTTATGCCTAAATTTCATATATGTTGAACTTTAAATATCTCCCCCAAGCGTCGCTAATATTTAAATCTTGTTAGTTTGGGAGTGAGAGCTTTCATTTGACCCGAATATGTCTCATGTTTTTGCTTATCAGTACACATACCTTCATTGTTAGTCAAACTAATGTTTACCTAAGGATTTATTCAGCTCTTTCTTGTTGAAATGGTGTTTTCGACCTATCAATACAAACTAACCTTAGATGTCCATTATCTAATCTTAATTATCTTTGCTCAATTTTTATTAAAAAATATAAAAAATTAATTAATTAAAACTTCTCTCAGATTCGAATTATTCATTCTATTTTAACCTTATTCTTGATAAGTATCTCTCTATGAGAAAGAAAATAGTTCATCATGATAGTCTTTCACACAGTTATGTAAATATAATGCTTTCTCTTTGTATTTTATCCACAATATATTCTCTATAATAAAAACATGTGACATCCTATAGAAAATAAAGTTCATTAGATTGAATTCAAATAGGAATCTATAGATGTTATTCTCAAAAAAGAATTAATTATAACTTATGTCTTATATGATTATGATTAGTAGTTCTTGAAAAATATGTCGAATGATATTATGAACTTACTTATCTAGATCATATTTTCTTTAGCTTAAGATATTATTCAAAAATTTTTGTTTTTGTTTTTGTAAACATCTATCTATAATCGATAGTTTCGTTTTTGATCCGAGAATGTATTATTTATTAATACACTTCATCATTATTAATATTATCTTGATGATTTAGCTCTGGAAAGTACAATATAATCTTATTAAAACTATACTAGTATATGGTTCTTTCATTCATTATTTTATATATTATTCCATTTTTTTTAATCTTCCTTACAGAAAAATACTCATCTTTCTTTATATACTGATCACAGTACGAAGGTTCTATAATTGAATATGATTGCATAAATATGGCCTATAATAACATATCATATACGTCCATTACATTTTTTCAAAAACATTATGTAAAAGAATTTGTTTTGCAAATCTTGTTATAAATCTTCATTGTGAAAAATGAATAGTTTTACGAATAAAAATGACCTTTTCATATTTTTTTAAAAATAATCTTATAGCACAAGAGTGAACATTTTATCAAGAATTCCAATAAATGTAAATCAGAAAATATTCTCTATGAAAAATCATTTTATTTACAATAAATGAAAATAAAGCTCATTAAAGTCAACGTACTTACTAATAACCGACTCGGAAGAATGTTTTTGTTAATAAATATTATCATTGGTTCCGTTCTCTTTTTTCTATGATTATTAACATTATTTTTTGATTTCATAAAATTACAAATTTATTTTTAATGAAAATATGTCTGATGACATGAAAATAAACTAAACTAATATGTACTATTACTAGGATTATTTATTTATATGAAATTCATATATGAAAATATATTCATTTATAGTAAATTAGATGTGTAGTCTTAAGAGATCATTTTTATCATGTGCGAGAACTTCTATTTTCTTATTAATTATTTTAATAAGATAATCTACGTTTCTTTTTTTTTCTATATTTATTTAATTTAATACGAAGAAATACTTTTTGACAATATTAATTAGTAAATGAATTCAATACGATTTTCTATTTAAAGATGATAATAATATTAAAAATAAATGATAAATATAACACATTAATAAAAATTAAATAAAAAAAAAAGGAAATTCAAATGTATCTTTTACTTTCTGAAAAATATTCTAAATAAATGATTTTTATAATAAATCTTTAAGATTAAAATAATCTGCAATTATAGAGAAGAGTTCGGTTAACATATCCTTATAAAAATTTTTTCTATAAATCTAATGAATACTTTTAAAGATAAACCGGAAAAAACAGATTTCTTAACAAACTATTAATCAAGAAAAATAAATTATATTATTTGAAATATATTCCATAAATAATTATTCATTACAAGTAAATCAATGCTCTTTGAAGACATTTATAATATTCTCACTGACATTTAAGGTCATCTTTCTCTCGTTTTTGTCCATTTCTAGCTCTCGTAGGTGATAACAGTCGATCAGACTAGAATTTTTCCCACAGATAGAGTAGATCAAAAAACGAGATACGTGTTCGAAGTACAATTCCATAGGATCTTACCTTGCAACTGTATAATCAGAGATGCCGAATCTTCCTCATAGATTCTCGCGCAGAAGAGGAAATTTTCGAAAATTAGGTCCAATGGAAGAATTTTGAAAAGTCTTGAGATGGGAAACATCGTGTTCTTCATAGGTGGCCGTTAAAGATCGTACATATAATTTCTACATTTTCATTTTTTGTATGTTTGTTAATATCAGATGCAGAGAATATTTGCATCACAAAACACTTTTCTACAAGCTTCGTCCTCCTTTCAGACGATTCTGATTTCTTTAACGTTTTTTACAGAATTATTAAGAATTAAGAGTTCATTGAATTTTCTATCACACTGTACATCCATATTCTTACATTTGGAATACTCTTGTAAGCACTTATCTTCACATTTAATTATAAGCAACTCAAAATTGCAAATTTCTACATAAACTAACATGTTTTCTTTTTCTCCGATTTTATGTTAATATTTAATTAATTTATGCAGGTTGTTTTCATTGACTACACATACAAGTAACATAATTCTTTTGCTTTTCTGTGTCTTTGTTGATGCAAGCTCACTGTAGAAATCTTGTAACATCTTGAGAAAATGAATTTTTTTATTTAAACAAAGTCATCAATGTAGTGAAAAAAAAGACAAGAGTTCTCAAGCTCATTGTCGTAGTAATTCAGTATATGATGATGTCCAAGCAGTTCAAATACAATTCCACAATATTTGACCAAAAACTAGGCGCGCAAAAGCTACCTAGTGGTCAGACGAAGACGAAAAAATCGAAGAAAGCATTGCAAATGAAGCCCATGATGACGAAAAAAGTTGGTAGTTAATGGATGAAAGCAAAACCAAATTGCGAAATCTCATTGCGACGAATTGGTCATTTGGAAAATTTTGTTGTCGTTTGGTTAGATGCCAATATGAATGAATTGATTGGAGATTTTTGTATTTCTATCGCTCAACTACGACGCATTGTAAATTCAATTAAGGCATTCCTTGAAGTCAATCCATGTGTTGAATTTCTAAACAAAATTAAAGATGAGAAAATCTTTCTAATTGTATCTGGTTCTCTTGGTCAAATAATCATCTCTATTGTAGAAGACTTACCTCAAATCGTTTCGATCTACATCTTTTGTGGTAATAAAACGAAACATGAATTATGGGCTAAAAAACATCGCAAAATAAAAGGTGTTTTTATATTTATCGAAGAGATTTGTAATATACTCAAAGAGGACATTCGATTGGTATTCATTCCAAAACTGATCGGCCAATTTATAATTTAAATGAACTTCATTCATCTTTCATGTATTCACAGTTACTGAAAGAAATTCTATTTGAAATCGAACATAATGATCAAGCTAAAAAAAAATTCATCGTGTTTTGTCGTATCGAATATGCTAAGGATAGACAAGCATTGGCTATTATCGATGAATTCGAACAAAAATATCCTCGTCCATCACCAATTTTGTGGTATACTCGAGAATGCTTTCTGTATTTAATGTTGAATAAAGCTCTTCGGGCCTTACATATGGAAATTACCATCAAAATGGAATTTTTCATTCGAGATCTTCATCGTCAGATTGAAGAATTCCATTCAAAAATCAATCATCGACAGCCATTAACTGTCTACCAAGGACAAGGTATGAATGAAACCGAATTTGAAAAAGTTATCTGTCGACCAGTTTTGATCGTAAGACTGCTTTGAATTTTGCACGGCAAGCGAAAAATAATTCCGATATAATACAGATTTTCTTTCAAATGGAAATTGATCCGTTGATCTCATCGGCTCCATTCGCTCCATTGATGAATAAAGGATATTATAAAGAAAGCGAACAAGAAGTTCTCTTTTCAATGCATACTATCTTTCGGATTGGAACAATCAAATCAATTAAAGAAGGTTTATGGAAAGTGGAACTGAAATTAACAAGTGATAGTGATCCGGAGTTGAGAGAATTGACGGAACAGATGAAAAAAGAGACGCAAAGTTTAACCGGATGGCATCGATTGGCCTCATTAATGATTAGGATGGGTAAATTTGATCAAGCTGAAGAATACTATCGAGTCGCACTGGAAACGACATCAACGGATGATTGGAGAGAACTTGCATACATACATCAACAACTTGGACGTATTAACGATGAAAAAAATGAACTAGGAGAAGCACTACTACACTATGAAGAATCTTTGAACATCAAATTGTGCCATTTGTCGTCAAATGATCCTCTTCTCTCTGGTACATACATTGGTATAGGCTCGATTCTGCAGACTGAAGGCTAGGGGCGTAACCAGGAATTTCTCGTAGGGGGGGCTCAGCCCCTATAATTTTTTGTAAAACTAAATAACAACAATCTAAC
>JAJEKB010021601.1:1323698-1348959 GCA_022393335.1 Macrotrachela quadricornifera | reverse complement strand
CATGAGTCTACATGGGTCTTCATGGGTCTTCATGGGTCTTTATGGGTCTACATGGGGCTACATGGGTCTACATGGGTCTATGGGTCTACATGGGTCTACATGGGTCTTCATGGGTCTTCATGGGTCTTCATGGGTCTACATGGGTCTACATGGGTCTATGGGTCTACATGGGGCTTCATGGGTCTTCATGGGTCTACATGGGTCTTCATGGGTCTACATGGGTCTTCATGGGTCTATGGGTCTACATGGGTCTATATGAGTCTTCATGGGCTAGTATTGAACTACATGGGACAAACATTGGGGTACATGGAACTAAAATGGGACTGACAAAACATTAAGCCCAATGTTAGTCTCCCGCAGTCCTATGTAATTCCTTAGCCTCATGTAGTCCCCTGAAGACGAGTTAATACGGGATCTCAGTGCAAATAGCATTCAAACAAAACAAACAATTCTGAGGAGAAAAAAGTAATGGGAGTACACTTTTAAAAAGATTTTAGTATTGAAAATTTCACCTCATATTTCTAGGAAGGTATGGAGATCAGTTTTATTAAGGTATACTACGAGTGAACTATTCATTCGCTTTTCTTCAATTGCAAAAGAAAAGAACTTTTTGTAAATAATGCTGTGCATAAATGAAAATTTTCTTTTTATGAGAAATGAAAAATAAGAAAACTATCCCTAAGAGTATTGCATATATTGAGAAATTCAGATATATCTACAGAAGTTCGATAAACAGAAACTACGATTTACTATTATTTCGTATTTTTAATAATCTGACAGATTTTGCGTTTGAGTTTCAGAAACTACAGTTGTAAAAAAAATAAGTATGCAACAAATATTTTAATTAATTTTTCAATGTCCTACAAAGTGTTAGTTACCATCTTTGTTATGGGCGCGTTTGTTTCTTTTAAGGTGATACATGAATACTTTTAACATGATAAATATGTTCATACGCGTAACTGACAAAAACGATAGATAGATCGATGTTATGTGTTGACGAATATTTGGAAGCTAAAGGGCCACCTGATTCTAAAAATACAAACTCTGATTATTGTCATGGTCATTTCGCAAGTAATGTGATTGATAATGCCGATGTCACATCCATCGTTTTTAAAACTGGTGTTGCTCTTAGAAATGTCCGTATATTTTATAAGCAGCAAAAATTTTTTCGTGAAGATTAATATTAAGGAAAACTCGAAGTCCAGCATACAATGAATAAGAAATAAATGATTATTGGTTGTGAAGATTAATGTGCTGTTCTAATTTTTCATGCAACAATCAAAGTGGATTATAAAAAAAAACATTTAAATAAATGTTAAAATGTGAGGATATAGTAATAATACAATATAGAAATACTAATGTAACTGCAGTGATGTAAAAGTTGAAAGTTCAATTCAACTATTCAGTTATTGCTTCAAACAATCAATTATTCTTTCAACTACTCAATTATTCAACTATTTGTTTATTCAATTATTCAATAGTTGAAGTTTTTTTGACTATTCAATTATCGCAAAGTTCAATAGTAACACACAAAGTCCGTATGCCCAACAACCAACACTTCGCACACCCCGCCCAAGAGTTCATTGCTCTTCAATGGTTCAACGATCACCCTCATCTGGGACGCTGCCTTTCGAAGCTAATGCCCTCACCCTCATCTGGGTCGCTGCCTTTCGAAGCTAATACCCTCACCCTCATCTGGGTCGCTGCCTTTAGAAGCTTATGCCCTCACCCTCATCTGGGTCGCTGCCCTTCCAAATTTCCGCTCTCACTCTCATCTTTATCTGACCCTTTCATCCTCAATGTTGAATAGTTGTATAATTGGATAGTTGAAAGAATAATTGAAGCAATAATTAAATAGGTGAATTCAACTTTCCACTTTTACACATATGCGATATAATTAGAATGCAACAAAATGTGTTATCACGTCTACGAGAAAACAGGTGACCACTATTTTTCATGTAATTAGGATGTTGGTTGTGTAAAACTTGTATCATAAATAATAATGCTATACTACGTACAAAATTAGTATATCGATAAACTAGCGTTTATCTAAGAAGAGTTGTTCTCGTGCTTTCCCTGAAACAAGAAGCTGGTAAGAATTTTATATTGATTATAGCATTTAAAATTCTACCTCCATTACCCCCCTAATCTTCTCAGAAATATGAATGTAAAATTTCACATAGATTTTAGCATTGAAAAGTTTACCCCTATTACTTTTTTCTGCTGAGAATTGTTTGTTTTTTTTGGATGGTTTTAGCACTGAACTCTTTCATCTACTGATGAAGACCCATGAAGACCCATGAAGACCCATGTAGACCCATGAAGACCCATAGACCCATGAAGACCCATGTAGACCCATGTAGACCCATGTAGACCCATGAAGACCCATGAAGACTCATAGACCCATGAAGACCCATGTAGACCCATGAAGACCCATAGACCCATGAAGACCCATGTAGACCCATGTAGACCCATGTAGACCCATGAAGACCCATGTAGACTCATAGACCCATGAAGACCCATGAAGACCCATGTAGACCCATGAAGACCCATAGACCCATGAAGACCCATGTAGACCCATAAAGACCCATGTAGACCCATAGACCCTACAATTCTATTTGAAATTGAGTTCAATTTTTGTTTTTTGAATTCAATCTGAAATCAAATAGACCATTGTATGTTGTTGTGGGGCTCTAATATTTTGATCGATGGACTACTATTTATTTCGAGAAAGGTTTGATGGAAAATACTTAGAGTAGTTGCCGATTTTTACCTCGTCTTAATTCGAAATGAGTTGTGATAGGAAAGGAGGATGATTGTTTTTTGTTTTCTGGAAAGTGATGTATTTAGGGTGACATTAATCAAGTCTTCTTTTTTTTCAATTCATTTGTATTTCAAAGTGTTAGACGTTACGATGGGCAACGTATTGAGCCGACTATACCCGGAAAAGCATCGCGCTACTGGTATCTGTGAGGAAGTTTCGGGTACACTAGTATCTTAAAGCACTCTCATATATGTAGAAGGTACCTGGGCAGATACTCTGTTATGAACCGTTTAGTAAATAGGTGCTTGATGGAGGTAATTAAATACTCAATCGGGTACTATTGCAGTGTTCTTTTTGGCTCTATTTTTGAAAAATTGATCTATATTGAAGATCAGACCTAATCTTTGGCTTTTTTCATTTTGGTTTTTTCTCAAAGAAATTCGCTATATTTTTTCGACTTTATTGAATTTAATATTTCGGATTCCGAAAACTTCAGCGGATGGAATTTCAACATGTACCAGACTTGAGTTGATTGGACCTTAATCGCACTACTTTTGGGTAACCCTCTGTCAATTTATGATCGAGATGGGCATATTCTCGATCAGTAAGTGGTCAAGAAATAATCTGAAAAAACTTTGTATGAAAAAACTTAATTTGGTATGTTTTATCGAGTTGTTTATATGGAGCCTTACGTTGAAAAAAAATAGTGAATGAAGATTTACTACAGACAACACTAAAAATTTGGGCTATCGTGCAGAGCGTTTCTCAGCAAAGTTACAAATACGGATACTCATACAAAGTTCCGGTTTGTAAATATACTGCGTTGAATACCCATTGTAGAACCCACATCAATAAAACTATTGAGATTTGGCGAAGTATCTATATCGGATGCCTTGCTGAGGCTTTCTCAGTACATGGGTATCCTTTAACTCAGTAGTTTTTCTAGTATAGTTAAATGATTAGCTGTTCATATAAATTTCACCAGATGGTGTGTTGAAATAATAAGCGGATTTGAATGATTGATTTTCTCTCAATTAGTGAAGTATTTTTGTAAAATACAACGAAATTAATATGAAAAGACGCAAGATTTGTTGAATGAAATATGCGATTCGTTGATGTAAATTTTTTGAACACACTTTTCAATTGTAAAGGATTGAAAATTGTGTATTTGCGAAATTACTATTAGTAAAGTTTGCCGACAAAGACATATTTAGTTCAAATAAAGTAAATCATGTGATTTGTAATGTTTTCAAATAGAATAGAAAGATGAATAAAAAATTTTTGAGTGCGAGAGTATATTGACGAACAACTTTTGTCAATTTGAACAGTTTTATGGTTTAAAAGATGAAATGGAAAGAGACTGTGTGTTCAACAACATATGAATTGAATTCGATTTCATTGATATACTCTTTGCTGCTTTTAGTTAGAAACTGTATAGAATGAAACAATAAAAATTGGTTCGTTGATCTCGAGAAAAGCAATTTTAATAATGAAAATACTCTTTGATGGGTGTCATTGAATACAAAGATAGAAAAGAAAGATAAATTGTAGTCAATCTCGAAATTCTAACAAAATTGGCGTTCGTCAATATTCATAAAAGAAATAAAGAGAATTTTGAATGATTTTGAAAAGAATGTCGAAAATATGGGAAGTATTTCACTTTCATGTCACTTTATTCACATTGAAGAGAACAATGATGAAATGGAAATAATGAAAAAATTAATTGTCTCTTGATTATATTCAATGTGAACAAGGTATTTGAATGAAATAATAATTTATATTTATAGTGAAATAAAATTTGATCTTCGGTAAGATAATTAAAACTTATATTGAGAAGAGAAATATTTTAATTGATAATATCATCAACAAATTGTTGTGATCATCTATATATATAAAGAAGAATGTTTGTCTGTTCGCTATGCATTCAGTCCCTGTAAGAGCTACGATCAACAAACTTTCCACGGTGCTTCTCTAGGACTCAGGGAAGGTTGACGTAGGGTCGCCATGGTCATCGGAGTGTGTCTAGGTGTGGGGTGTTTGGGTATGGGGTGTTTGAATGTGGATGAAATCTCACTCAGATAGTAGAGTCTTAGCTAACATTACCAAACTTTCCACGGTGCTTTTTTGAGTCCAGAAGTAGCTTTTAAGAGTGCTGTTACCATTAATAGAAGTAGGATGGGGGTGTTCGGGTGGAATTTCACCCAACTCATATAGCACTAAAATTTGCGTGAGTTTTTCGGAAATTTAGCGAATTTGTTATGATTCTAAGATTAGTCATTTCGTATCGATGATTCTTTGGCCTAAATGTGAAAATCGAAGGTTTCTAATAGATTATACGAGGAAAATGTATACGAGTGTTTCCTTGATTCACAAATATGGTGTATCCATTTGTTTTCTATGACTCACAGAAACAACGTATTTATTGTTTTTCTTGACTTACAACAATGACGTATCTATATATTTAAAGAAGAACATTTGTCTGTTCGTTATGCATTTAGTCTCTGTGATAGCTAGCGTCACAAAACTTTCCGCACTACTTCCTTAGTTTCTGAGAAAAGTCGACTTAAGGTTGGAACCACCAAACGGGATGCTTGGAAGGGCTTGAGTGAAATTTCATCGCGATCAATACAGCTCGAGATTCTGATGAGTCTGTTCGCTATGTATTTGGTCATCGTGAGAGATAGCGTCACGGAACTATTCGCATCAGTTCCTTGAGTGCTGAGAAAAGTCGGCAGAGTGATTGGGGGTGAGAAAGGTAGGTGTGCGTGAAACTTCATCCAAGTCGTGAGAGACTGTAATTTTACTCACTTTTTAACCAAATGACGCAGTTCAATACAAATTTGAGAGTGATCGGGTCCAGAGTGGATGCGAGTGAGAATTCAGCTTTAGCTCCATGAGAAGAGTCCTGTTGAAGATGCCTGATGCACGGCGGCAAAAGCCCTGAAAGATACTCTACGCGTGGCAGGAAAAACTCTGTGAAAGACACCCCACGCACGGCGGGAAAAGCTCTATGAAAGATACCCTACGCACGGCGGGGTAAGATCCGTAACAGAGATTCCAGGTACAGTGAAAAAAGTTCTGTGGAAGAGGTATTACGCATGGCGAGAAGAGTCCAATGGCGAACGCTTAATGCATAGCAGCAACAATCCTGTTAAAGATGCCTGACGCATGCTAGTGGAAGTCCTGTCCAAGAGGTTTCAGGTGTGAGGCGAAAATTTCTGTTGCAGATAGCTCACCCACAGCTGGGGACAGTCCTGTAGAACACGTGTTATGTACAATAGTAAAGTCGGGTGAAAGATGCAAAACTTTAACCATATTCTCTTGTCATCGGGTATCTCCGCTAGTTTGGAATATTTCTTCGAAACCAACAAAGAGAAAAATGGTAATTTCGATAAAGTTTTCTTTGGATTCTGTTTCTATCATGTCGAAATATTCCTGAATGTTATAATCGCTGATTCTTTTAAACAAAAAGCTTATTTTCATATTTCCTTCTTGAAATTCTTTTCCATCTATTGAAGATCTTCTTTTAATTCACTGTGAAAAAGAATATCGGATATTAACTATCATTTTATATTATTTTAAATCTCTCTATTATCACATTATTTGAAAACTTTAGTTTATTTTTAGTTTTGTTCCAGCTTGAAATCAATTTTATGATATTAAATAGACAATTCTTATTTCATAATTGTGATTTCATGTAATACAAGCAATTATTTGTCTTAAAATTGAAACCTATCCCAGTGAATTCTAATAAATTATTTTCGTTGAAAAATATATGAGTATAATTGTTTGATAGGTATGCAAGTTGATCTTATTCATTTAGAACTAGAATTTAATAAATCGATATATATTTTCTCTTAAAGAAAGACGATATCCAATAGATTTCTTTTAGATTCCGATGGAATAAAGTGAGAATTCGAATTTTTCGTTTAATATATCTTCAATGTACTAGTTAAACATGAGAAATTTTGAATTATTCCATTGATTGAGTTAATGATTTTTTGTTGATCATGTTGTGAATCAAAAGAATTGAAAATAAAAAAATATCTTTAAATTTGAATTGAAATTCATTGATTCATAAACTGTAATGAATTTCATCTATGAAAAATTCAAATCGATAGAATTATTCAGTATTTTAACGTTGATTGGGTGAAATATATCATTGTACACATTTGAATTCAAAATAAAATTATTAGAATAAATTATTTACGTTTTATCGGTTTTCTAAACATTAAATGTAATGATTCTGCTCGAACAATTATTTTCTTTTTTTATCAAATAAAAACCGAAACGTTTATTAAAAGAAATGAAAGAAATCAGTGTCCTTTTCTAATCTTTGATAAATATTGTTTAAGCAAAAATGCTTTGAAAATGGCAAAACAAAGAACAATTAGAGGTTCACGATAAATTTAATTTATCCTGTTTTACTAATTTATATAGAATATATTATCTGTTAGTTCTTTGAGTCTCTGTCAACCCTTTTACTTCTTTTGGTCCGTTTAGTTTCTTTAGTACTAGGACTACACTGTAAAAAATCGGCGCCAAATAATAAACCGTTTAAAAGGATTTATTGGTTTCATAAACGATTTCATGTACTTTTTTTTCGTTTATTATTTTCATAAACCTTTTCATATACTCTTTCAGCCCATAAACCGTCGAAAAGGTATGTTATACGTTGCACTTTCATAAACCGTTTAGGGTATATAACTGGTAATATACCCTTAAAAAGTTGATTAATTACATAAACTCTTTTGAAACCGTAGAATAAAAAAAGCTGTCGAAAGTGTTTATGAAATTAATCAACTTTTTAAGGGTATATTGGGGTTCCCGCTCTTCGCCAATAAGACTTTCGCCAGTTATTGGCGAAAGTCAGATGGGTATATTGGCGAAAATCCAGTGAACTTTCGCCAATTGGCGAATGTCCAGCGAAACAATTGGCGAATATCCATGTATTCTTGCCAATTAGTTGGCGAAAGTCATGTGAACTTTCACCAATATTGGCGAAAGTTCATATGACTTTCGTCAATATTGGTCAAAGTTGAATGACATTATTAAGTGTATTCAAGTGCATGAATTAGAATATGTTTAAATATGACAAGATCGAGTTTTGAAAATATGCTGAGTTAAGAAAGAGACAATAGGAAACATCATGTGAAATGACGTGGGAATAGAAAAGAATAAATATAAATAATGTAAAGAAAGGCTAAAATAAAGTAAATAAGAAATATAAGAAGAAAAATTTAATCTTGATCTGATGTGGGGGTGAGGGTGGGGTTTTGATCGACATTTTTTAGTCGTTTTAGTAGTAGATTTTACCACAGATGTTGAAGTTGATGTTGTATTACCAGTAATCTGGGATCGTAATGCTCCATCATGGGTTGTGACAAGCATTGGATTATGAATATCTGAAAATATCTCACTCCTAATATATATATTAGTTCGATTTCTCATGAGAGATTTTCCCAGTTATATACGAAACATATTGTAATTTATACAAGCTAATTCATATCCGTTTTCTATTGTTCGTCCTACAAAATCTAAAACTTCGAATAAAATTTGTGATAATGACATAAACGAATGTTACCTATTGCACGAATAGTTGGTGGTCTTTTCACTCAATATCAGTTTACATTTAAACAGATGACAGTTCGATGGACTCTCGCCAATATTGACGAAAGGTTATTGGAATTTCGCCAATTGGCGAAAGTATTGATATTCACTGGCGAAAGATAAGTGGAAATTCGCCAATTGGCGAAAGTATTGACATTCACTGGCGAAAGATAAGTGGAAATTCGCCAATTGGCGAAAATACAGGATGCATATTGGCGAAAGACCAGTGGACGTTCGCCAATGGCGAGAGGCCGGATTGCGAAATTCCTGTTGGCGAACTTCCGACTTCCCGGTATATTACCAGTTATATACCCTAAACGGTTTATGAAAGTGCAACGTATAACATACCCTTTCGACGGTTTATGGACTGAAAGAGTATATGAAAAGGTTTATGAAAATAATAAACGAAAAAAAGTATATGAAATCGTTTATGAAACCAATAAATCCTTTTGAACGGTTTACTATTCGGCGTCGATTTTTTTACAATGTAGAGATATTAAAGGGACCTAAATGGACTAAATGGATTAAAGCGACTGAAAGAACTATCAAGAGTAAAGGTACTGAAGGGTCTAATAAACTGAAAGGGACTAAAAGAATTGAAGGCACCAAATACACTATAACTGGTACTTGAACTTCAGCATTAAATATCATTTGTAAAAAGTAAACTTTTATATAGAAACGTAAAATAGGATAAATTTTATTTTTCGTGGACCTATGAATATATATGTAACAATAGGAAAGAATTTGAAGATGAAAATACAACGTTAACTCTTCTCTAAACGGGGAAGTAGAATAAAATGAATCAAATTCAGAAGTTAACTAAAGATCAAATCAAAAATTCGACAAATAATTTTTATTTATTAAATTTAACATAGATTACGCGAATAAATTCGTCAATCGATACTGATAATAAATTATATTTACATAAATAACAGAATTATTGGAATAAAATTTGATTTAAATTATAATAGAAATGGAAAACAATCTAATAATATTTTTCAAGAGAACGAAATAAATCTATTCCAATGTTAAACATTAAATATATGACCTAATCTAATTGTATAAGATGTGGATCATAATAAAATTGATATGAAGAAATAAAGAACAAGAGATGATTAATCAATCAACTGAGGTGAAAAAATTTAAAAACAGAAAAAAGAATGTAAATGTAAACTAAAATCAAATGTTTCAATAATAATTTCTTGTTCAAATAACTTTGTGAAATATCAAAAGTTCAATAGAAATCTGTTTAGAAATTTTCTCTTTCTTCTAATTGAAGGAAAATTCTAGTAAAAGGAAATGTTTAAAGCACATTTTTTTTCTGGTTTTTTCAACGATAGTGAGATTGACTCAATTTTTTACGTCGAAAGTGAAAAACTGAAAACAAAATTAAGATTTTCATCGATGAAATTATTTCAGTCCATATATATATTTAAAGGGTGGCACAGAAGTCCTATCCCGATTTGGATAATTCATTTTTTTATATTAAAACATACATTAAAAAAATTGGTCCTATAATAAAAAAGATGCAGTAGACGACGCTCTACAAAATGGCCTATGATTGATCTTCCATAAATTCTATAGTAAAGAAGTTATAAGCATAGAAATATACCTCACCAAAAAGAAAAATTAACAATGAGTCCGATCCTAGTATTTTTGCATGAACTTTTGTGTTTTCAAGTTTCCTAAAACAAATCCTTCTTTTTTAAATAGCAGCGCCATGAAATTCTCTGCAAAATACTACCTAAATTTTAATTTCAGATCCTCCATCAAGGCAACTAACCAAATACTATACGACGCGAAAAATATGAAAATATTGCAAATTCGTTATTTTTCGACACAAACTCTTTTTTTGCCTATTATTTTCATGAAAAGCCTAAGCAAAAGTGAGAGCTCCTTTTGTGTTTGATACTTTCAAGTGCACTCTTTCTCGTGGTCCACAAAAGAGTTTTACAAGTATATTGTGCACTCAAGAATAAAGTTTCAGAAATCGAAAACCTCCGTTCACGACGATGCGTCTGAATAAGAAAGAGCATATGTAATCCGTGATTACTTTCGTAGTTAAGTAGAAAAGAATAATCATTGCTGATCTAAACATAACAAACCCAATCGAAAATTCCTTTGTTTTAATGGAGTTATTGGACTATTATTCGACATAATATCCCACGAAGAAAGTTCACGGTTAAGTTTTCTTTTTTTCTGAGATACATTTCTATGCTTATAATTTTCTTACTATAGGACTTATGGAAGGTCGGCCATAGGTTATTTTGTAGAGCGTTGTTTACTGCATCTTTTTAGCATAAAACCAAGTTTTCAAATATCTGTTTTAATATAAAAAAAATTATCCAAATCGTGGCGGGTCTTCTGGGTCACCTTTTAACGGGTGGGCCGAAAGTTTTCAGACTAAATGTTTCTCTATTTTTCATCACCTCAGAAGTATTCTAGACGAATGTGAACGAATGGACAACGATCAGAAGTTAATGCTCTTTCCGAATATGAGTTCAGAAATACTGTGCCTATTTTCGTTTGGAAGCAGTGAGAGAAATATTGAATTGCTTTAAAAGTTCCTTTTGGACAAAAATATTTTTTGTGCATTGTTGTATTTTCACTGTTCTAATTCGAAACTCACTGTTGTAACTTTGGTTCATATATCAAATTGTAGAGCAAATTCTGCTCTATAAAATGTGCTATTTCAGTTTCTTTTTATTGTCTTACAAACCATCTAAATGTTTGTTTTCGTATTACCCTCGTTTTTGAAAAAATCGATGTTTTAACCAAAATCCATCTCAAGTAGAAATAGCTTCTCAGAAAATGCTGATAGTTTTACTTCTATTAAAGCTATATTGGAGATCAACATCACACATTGTAGAGGACTGTCTGTTCTAAAAAATTATCATATTCAAGCGGCTTTTATGATCTTCCCATAGGACTCACGGGAGTAGCAGCTGCCTATGTATTCATAAATCAATCCAATTGTCCGGCATATTCAAAGATTATCTCACTGCTGTCGTACAAAAACAAATACAAAATTTTTGAGTCCATATTCAGAAAGAGCACAAAATTCTGATTATAGTTTGAAGTTTTCATGCGCCTACGATGCTTTTACATAGATTAAAAATTAAGAAAATATTGATCAAAAGCTTGGACTCAACTGGTTTGTCCATACTATCTTTTACTGTCTTTTAAAGATTTTCTTGCTTCTCCCTAACAAAAATAGACACAGAATTTCTAAACTCATATTCGGAAAGAGCATTCACTTCCGATCGTTGTCTATTCGTTCACATTCGTCTAGAATACTTTTGAGGTGGTGAAAAATAGGCAAACATTTTGTCTGAAAACTTTCGGTCCACGTGTTATTCCTTTCGAAAGACAAACATTCTCGAAAAACTTTCTTTTTGTGAAATCTGATTTTCTTGTCCGTCTAAAATGTCTCCACAATAAAGTGTTCAGTCACAGACTTGGAACCATAGTGGTTTTACCGGATCGGAACGACTAATTAATAAGCAGTCTGAACTTCCGATTCGATCGGCAAAAAGCTGGTGGAAACCGGCCCGTAAGAACTGTTGACTTCACTGGGACAAAGCCAGTACACCTTAGAGGAGGATCCGGACAGTTGCTCGACGGACAATTACTCGTCGGACACTTGCTCGCGAATCACACAATTACTTAATGGCATCAAGTAGCAGCGCTCTCCATTGGATTGTCTTTTTCAGAAACGTCGTAATTTCACCACCACATACATCAGTTTTAGTGTTTATCTTTCATAGCTTGCTCGATTTGGCGCGTGTTTTTTGTCATGAAATATGTGGCACATATGTCCTGAATTGATAGAACAGAGGAATTGTCCGAACTATACTGTCTAAAGGCGATCTTGTTGGATTCCGAAATTCGACTCCAAGACGGACTTTGATTAAAGGCGATATGGATAGTTGAAGAAGAATGAAAAGAAGACTTCCACCCACTTACTCTCATATTAACCCTCGTGAAAGATAATGCGCATTCAAGCGAATAAAACGAGTTCTTGAACAAAAAACTAGACACTCCGATGCGAAATTATCATACGGACTTCGAGAATTGCTTAAAATACATCGGAGTCTATTACCTATACAGAAATGCCTCAGTTCCCACCTATTTTTATTTTGTGTTGCTCTTTTTAAAGATTGTTTTCGTGGTTTATTCATACATTCACAAAAAAGCAGTCTTACGAGCAACTGTCCGACGAGTAATTGTCCAGCGAGTAACTGTCCGCGTGCATCTGTCCGGCGAGCAACTGTCTTAAACCCGATTTTTGATCGATTTTCTCTTTAATAGTCAGACTTATTATTTAAAAAAATAATATATTTGAAGTCAGCGCAGAAAACTGAGTCGATCTATGTATATTCAAAATAATTCATTGACTTTCCTTCTTGCCGAAAATTTCAGCTCTGGCCCCCCTCAGGAATGCGGTAGACTCATCTAATGAAAATCAGTGAAAAAGGGCAGTTTTAGCATTAATGAGCATTGTTACTTCAATAAACTGTCTTACCCATTTTTTTTTCTCTAGATATTTTACCATCATTTGATAGCTCTCAAACAGATCTATCGATTGGTATATAATTCAGAATGAATCTGCATGTCTCTTACAGACAAGTTTTCTACCATCAATCTATACTCGATAATAGATTATCCTATACCGATTGTATCGACCACTAACCCCTCTTACCCACGTTTTTCTTCAGATATTTTACCATCGTTAGATAGATCTTTATCGATCTATCGATTTATATATAGTTAAGCATGGATCTGCATGCTTTTGTTAATCAAAAGTACTATAATATCATTATATATTCTATATATAATATAGAGAATAGAAGGGTAATTGAATCGAGTTGCATACAATGTGGAATGAACCAAAGTGTTTAATTTCAATAGAAATAGAGTACTGGCACGAAACATGATGAAATGGGACGACAAAGTTAAATTCCAACAGGAACCGATTTGTCTTCTTATGCGACCCCTCCTTTTATGTGTGCATAAGAAAATTGATTCAACAAACTTTGGCACTCATTCTGTAGTGGAAATATTACTAAACATTTAGAGGTGAGATTTCCATAACGGCTGGAAACTTATTAGTTAGAAGCTTACAAACTCGTATTTTCTCATTACTATGCTAATAAAAACCATTAAACAACAAGCAGAACAGGCACGTTTTAGCCATTTAATCTTTTCAGGACGATGGCACAATCTTTGTACCACCTATTTTTCCGGTGAAAAAAATATTTATTTATCCCTACGTACTAACACTTTTTGTAAATGGGAGTCATAGAGTGTTCCACGGTTATATTATACATATCTTTTCTTGATGATATATATATCTTCCTCAGACATTAGCTTCTCTTTCTGTGATTGTACCATTACGTCATAGTTTTCTCTCTCTTTCCTCTGATATGTTGTTTTACCTTTGACCAGAAGTGTCGAAGAAACTCACTCCACTTTACTTTTCGTATTTTTCTTTGATACATCTATAACTGACTCATTTATCTGCTATAGCCGATTAGTTTAGAATGAATTATCACACTTAAGTTATTTAGTTTTAGTGACTAATTCTCTTTGTTCTAGCGTTAAGGGGATGAATCTTAGACAACTTTCTTTCACCCAGAAGCATAAATCAGCATCACCACAATCTGCTTTTCAGTTAGATGAGAGAACGCGTTTACATGTCAATAGAATACGAAGGAGATATGCCTATTGTAGTACAAAAGAAGTACAAATCCGACCATATATGGAATGCTCTACTTGAAAACTGGCTTATTGCATAATAGACGAGAGAATTTGTTTCTTTGAATACAATAAAATTTTTATAGAAACATTTTAAGTTAGATTCGATAAAATGATAAAAAGAACGAATATCTAATAAAAAAAAATTTCGTCCTGAAAAGGTTAAGAAATTTTTCAAAATTAAAAAAATGATCGGTAATAACTGATAAACGATCGGCTGGTCTGAAAAGTTAGTCTGGAATGGTCCGGACGTATCGGTCCAATTCCAAGTCTGATCGGTCATGCTAAGTCAGCTAGTGATATTTGTTTTTTGTTACAAAGCGATCTGATATGTTTTATAGGATGTTTCTTACAGCATAGCCTTGTTCAATCCTATAGTGAGAAAATATCATATGTGAGAAATTCCACTATAAGTGTATCAGAGCGTTTTTAAACCAAAAAAAATGTCTTCACTTGTCTCGGCGTGACGAATTAGTCCTTTCTGAAGATATTTTGGAGTGATAAGTGACCAGATATTCTAAAAAGGAAGTTAATGAAATATACCTATCTTTCTTGAAGAAAATTATGTAGAAATCCAAATGAATGAATCCGACAGCAAGTCTGATCGATTCTGATAGAATCGGATCAAGCGACAAAGTCAAAACGGAATTCGGATAGTAAATTCACTAATGAATTCCTAGTGTTGGAATCCGGCAAATATTCGACAAAATTCAACTGTCAGATTCGATAGGAAATTCAGCAGCTGGATTCCAAAGAGATTTCTGTAAAGTCCTCTCGGATTTTGATCGGTTCCTGCAAGATTCGGTAGTGTATTCACACTCACGATTTTGACGGAGTCCGATAGAATCGACTATCGGATTATTCGTCGCTACACTGTAAAAAAATAGGTACCTTACCGAACCTCTCGAAAAAGGTTTCGTAGATGTCTAAAAGCGTTCAAATGCGTCGATAGACTTAAAAAAATGGTTGTCAAAATCTACGAAACCTTAAAAGGATCTGAAGTTGGACACAACTTCGGAACCATCTCCTACGGAACCTTTTTTAAGTTCCGTACAGCAAAAAAAGGTTTCGTATAAAACCATAGTGCGAAACCATAAGGTTTACTAGGAAACTATAAAGGTTTCGTATTTTCTTACGAAACCTTTTTCGAGGGGTTCGGTAAGGTACCTGTTTTTTTTACAGTGTAGAAGGTCAGCCTTGCGTAGATCGACACAGAATAATGTTTGGTATCGTATTGAATGCTGATATTATATTTTAATCTGGATAGATAGGACGCTACAAGTGCATTTAACTTAACTTTTTCAAATTTTTCATTAATGCAATTCTCTCTTACAATTCATGCACATGGCATATATTTCTTTTTAACATGATAGCTTCGACATTGCTTCTCAAGAATATATACTCAATTTCTTTTCACGAGGGAATATGATACAGATAGAAAAAAAAACAAAAATGGGCCGAAACTTATGAAATACCCTGTATCTGTAGAGAAATCTTCAGTTTTAAATTTCTTAATTCGATTTTTTGGTAAATATCTTGGAATCGGTCGAAAAAGCTTGTCAGCGCAGTCCCTTTGGGACTAAAATGTGGAACTCACATATCTTTAAAAAACTGGGTCTCAGTTGAATAAACATAGGAACCGATTTCTGTATTGCACCTGTCTGTAATGGGAGATGTCTGTAGGGGGGGGGGGTGGGAGGAGCTGCAAAACTTCGACTTAAAACTTACACTCATATTTTTTATATGTGAGTTCCACAAAATCAGTAAAAACGGCCATAGCGTTTGGAGGAAGAGTCGTCGACCTAAGTCCTTTTAGTCTTTTTATCTACTCGAGGTTTCGTATGAAATAATATGTAAACAAACCAAATCAGAATGGAACACTTGGGCATATTTCCTGATTAGATTTCCGTAATATTTCATGAAGATAATCTTAAAACGAAATGGTAAAATTTAAAATGTGCTAATTGATACATCGAGAACAATAAAATTGGTTTCTTAATTCATTCAAAATCGAGAAGAATCTAATCGAATACGAAAAGACGCATTTCTCCTTTTTGTTTAACTCCTTTCCAATGATTTCGATATTGAACTCCACTAGAAATGCGATTTTTTTTTCTCTAATTGAAATTCCTTAAATGAAATAAATATTTGTTTGAACTTACTTGAAAATCGTTGTCTTAATTTCAAATGGATGTGATGCTTGTTTTCCTTGACTTTAACATTTTCAACACGAAAACAAACACCCGGTGTGATTAACTCTTCTTCTTCGTTTTGATATTCTGACAAATGACTAAGATCAGCGATAAAAGCCCATTCGACTTCCATAATAAATAAAGTATTTCCGAACTGTTCGGCCTTTTTTTGATTACGACTTGTCGATGTAAAAGCTTGAAATGATCCGTATTCGTCTTTACTCTTTGCCATCTGTTGATATCTATTGATCATTTCAGATGTTAAATTTGCCCCTCGATACAAAGTTTTATCCATTGTCACTTTTGAATTGAAAGGATCATCCCACAATAACAAACAAAATGGTCCTAAAGTGCGAATTTTACTTTTCCAGACTTTCTCATTGTCTCTGTCTCCAATTAGCCTCATCGTCTCATTCAAGAGTTTGTACAAGAAACTTTCCAATGTGTACAAATAAACGCAGCGTTCCCAAACTTGTTTCATTGTACTATTTTGCTGTTCGAGAAGTTGATTGGCCAATTCTTCTGCTTCACATCGTTTCTTCAGATGTGTTCCTTCTTCGACGATGCCTTGCGCTGCTTTTTCAACGATCATCGGGATCAGATTTTGTGCTTTTGATGGTAATTCGCTGTCTTCAAGCCCCAAATATCTTCGGACCTCGATGATAAAAGGGGAAACCCAACCATATTGTCCACCGAACGAACGTCCACTGGCAACAGGAAGATCCACAAATCGCGCTTCGCGCAAATGTTTGTCTTCTCGATTTCTGATGAGACGCTTGACAGGTCGTTGTCTGTAGTCGTCGGTGATTGATATTTGACGACCTTCCTTGAAATCGATGTAATATTCGTCGAGAACAGCTCTTGGCTGATTGGCTACAAACGCCCTTTCGATTATGATGTTCTCCACATCTGAATAGTGACTCCATTGCTCTTTTTCAGATGGCGAGAATGGATCTTGATTGGATTTCCACATCCACTCGACATCCTTCAATGAACTCTGTGTCTTCGATGTTGACAAACCCATTTCTCGCTTTTACTCTTATCTGAAACATTAACAAATCTCTCTTCCTATCGTTTTACTTACAAGGAAACCATCCCACGTGCCAGATCTTTTTTGAGTCGGGGCTTAGTGCATCTTACAGATCTCGATGATTTATGTTTATGGTTAAAAGAGTTCAGGCCCATGACGTGCTCCTGACGAGATATCGAGTTTTTAGTGAATTTCTTCTATAGGACCATACTTCTTCAGCACAACCTTATTTTCGAATTTTTGGCATGAAACTTCGCCCACATAAAGACTTCAACTAGAGTAGCTGGTAGAAAAAAATTCAGAACTTTTCGACGAACTCTTTTCGAAATATAAAGATTTCAAAAAACGTATGCTGTATATACTATCTACAGAAGAAAAAGACCTTATCTTGTCATCTTCATATCTTGAAGAAAGTTCGTCGAAAAGTATTGAATTTTTTTCTGCCAACTAGTCTAGCTGAAGTCCTTGTATGGGTAAAGTTTCGTGTCAAAAATTCGAAAGTAAGATTGTGGTGAAAGAGTGGGGTCTTATAGAAGAAATTCTCTAAAACCCCAATACCTCGTCAGGAGCACACTATGGACCTAAACCCTTTTAACATAAACATAATTCAGCGGGTTCTACAAGGTGCACTAAATTCCGACTCAAAAACGCTCTGGCATCTGGGATGGTTCCCTTGTAAGTTCGTCTTTGTTTGTGTCCATCAGTGTATTTTTCTTTCACCCAACCACACCCCGCGCAAATACCCAGCAGATAAGGATGCTTTCGTTTGTTAACATTTACTTATCATCGAATGTTGAAAAGAAAACAAACGAGTGAAAGTTTCGAGTGTTCTCTGCTTATTTTGATGAGAGAAGAGAATAATACAACGTAAATGAATCACACACATACCTGCTGTATTCAACTACAGTCACTTTTTCTCCAGTAATATTACGAAGTCATTAATTGTCAATCAACTTTCGAAATTCTCATAGAATGAGTAATGTCAACTGATGCAACTATATGAAGTCAATGTTTCAATTGATCATTATTCATTGAATATTCGGCTAAATCGATATCATCTCTGTCAAAAAAACAGATAATTGATTCAGTCACCAACTGACGCGAAACACTTTCTTTTATTGGACTTTAATCATATAATTTCTCGCCAGTTAACAGTAAAGCAAAGTCGTTTTGTGACTGTTAATGTCTTTGAGCATGCTATAACAAATTTTCGTTATGCTTTTCTGGAGAAAAGTAACGAAGGTTGAAGTAAACAAACGTAGAGTTTTGCGAAATACTCGGAACTTTCTTTCGTAGATAAAATTTAAAATTTTGTAGAGAATTCTTCGGAGAAACTATTGAAACACAAAAATGGTGTTATATAGCTTTAACAAAGCAAGTGCTATGGACAAAATAAAAGTGGTCGATCTTATCTGAATCATCCAATAGTTATAAGTGGTTAGAGATGAATATGATGTTAGAAATAGATATAAGTGATTAGAAACAGATAGTATAAGAAATTATGGATAGATATAAGAAATTAGAAATAGAAAGATGTAGGAGATTAGAAATAAAACGTTATAAGAATTAGGATTAAGTATAGGAGGTGAGAGACCGGTATGAGGGGCTAGAAATAGCTAGTTACGAGGATGTGAGGGATAAGTTTAGAGAATCAGGAATATTTATAAAGGATTGAAAATTGATAGTTTAGAAATAAAATAGAAATGAAAGATGAAACTATCTGAGACAAATATTTTTGTTTTACAATCACGCACAAACCTTAGTCTGATACCTTCAGTGTCCTTTATTCTATCTGATTGACTTGATTTTGAAAGACTCACCCTTAAATATTCTTTAAATATTCGCCATGAATTCTCTGCTCTTTGTAGAATTGGTTTTATCTACCTGTAAAAAGGTTTGTTCTTGTTGTTTTTAAAGGGTGAGTAAAGAAAACAAAAACTTATCTGTTTTGTAACTTATCATTCAGCTGGCTTGCTCACAAAGTCAATAGGAAAAAAACCCAATTATCAAATAGTGTGTCCATTCGTTGTTATGACAAGAGAAAGCCCAAAATGTCATTATTATTCTTAAAAGACTATATAAACACATTGAAAATGGTATTTTCTTTGCCTCACAATCAACCACTAAGAGTTATATTTAATAATGACTCGAAAAAGATTCAATGCATACAAATATATTGATGATTCAAAATTAATTGCTGATACGCATTGCACTAAAAAGGATTTCGAAAAATTCTCTCGATTTTTAACTGATGTATTGTTGTTTTATATTCATCACGTGCCATTTCGTTGGATTATTTCCAACTATCTACTGCTTCAACAAGATTATCGCAGTGTAATGCATGCACAGTCTATTCCATGGCGTTATACAGCTGAACTCGGAATTTTTGGAGGGTGGATAACTTATTCATTTCGTTTTCCAAATGTCTGCGATTCATATTTATATCAGTCATTTAATATACAAGGAAAAAGTCTTTTTCAAAACTGCATAAAATCACGACATTATTTAGACAATTAGTATCAATATACGGGAGAGAATTTATTGAAATATATCGGAGAATATCTTGATATTGAAAATATTGTTCAATCAGATGATCCACCTGTTACAATATTATTTATTGAACAAGGACAAAAACGAATTGATATTTATTTCTACTTTCAATTGATTAATAGAAAAATCACAATTGCATTTGAAGTTGGAACTCTTCTACGAACGTTTTTAATAATGAATCATTTATTATTGTCTGTTGTTATTCTTAGGAATAAATTAATTAAAAAAATGAAATTTAGCATTTTTTGAATACTCTAAAAAGTAATGGTGAGAATGATCTGAGTAGTCAGTCATATTGACAAAAAATATATTCTCCTGTAAGTTAGTGGAGGTATGAATGAAGAGTATACTCACTCATTCACGGTCACATCCTTAGAACCTACGGCATCTTTCTCTTTTGTATCTCGAATCCCATTTGTACCTTGCTGAGAACTAACTAAACATGAAATAATCGAAACATTTCCCAGCGAAAGACTACCTCACTATACGAACAAGTTACATAGATGCATAGTAAATAATACTGTGTATTTTGTTTGATGGAACATACGTTTTTTTTGCATATGCAGATTAGTACCAGATTAAATGTTCTTTTTTACTATTGGAAATGTTATGTCACTAAACCATCTCTAAAACGTATATAAGGAGATGGTCAGATGCTCAGCTTCATTTTTGCATAGATAGCTTCCATAACGCATCAGAAAAGCATAACTTTATTATCGTTTAGCATACATGTAAAATGCTAATGATCTGTCAAAGACAAGAGATTTATATTTTTCGTATACTTGATTTTTTGGTTTCAAATTCGATGTGAATTTCTTGTTCTTGACAAGCGGACGTGAGGCTCTATCAGATATGCTGTTTAAAAAAATCAATAAATTTGGTCAAAATCACCTTGTTTTGGATGAGGTGGACCTTAATGATAGCAAAACTAGATTAATCATTCTGTATTAACAGATAAATTCATCTGTCTTCTTTTTACAATATTTAAGAAATGTATTCTTCGATTCCATATACTGTAGAATCTAAAAATTACTAGGCAGTTATTCAATGGATGGTATTCAAGAACCGAGGAATATGAATTCTTCTTGGATTTCTTCAGTTTCATGAATCATAAAATTGAAAAAATACGGTATTCACGATATTTTGTCTTTGGTGGACACTCATTTTTTTAAGAAATA
Source organism: Macrotrachela quadricornifera (assembly GCA_022393335.1). Taxonomy (NCBI): domain Eukaryota; kingdom Metazoa; phylum Rotifera; class Eurotatoria; order Philodinida; family Philodinidae; genus Macrotrachela; species Macrotrachela quadricornifera. Next base: position 1,327,878 of record JAJEKB010021601.1, on the reverse strand, counting down.
TTTAAAAATGAATCTGTATGTATGAAATCTGTTATGAATAAATCATTACTTTGATCTTCATGTATGGGAGATCTATGAGGAAACTAATGAATGATTCCCTTTTCCCCAGGAATTATTAGAGAGACACCGGTAGTTTCTCTAGAGACTAGGAATTCTCCTTTGTCAGTTCTTGGGCACTGCTAAAGTGCAAAAGATTTTTCCAAAAGACCTTAGGCTACTTTCAAAAAATTCAGTTTTTGTGTGTCATATGTTTTAGTGGAAATTCATATTGGCAATGTCAGGTGGTGCGTTAGTTTTTGAAAGTTCAATGGAAAACTTTCAGAGAATGTGTCAGAAAAATCTGTAATTTATAGTTTTATGTACTTTTATCATTTCTTTTCCTCGAAAGTTATTTCGAATGAAAGGTTGTCCCGTAACTTTTGCAAAGATGTACAACACTCTACGATTTTTTTTACTCTTTTACCATTAATTGCCTAGCTGCTTACTTTTTATTCTTTGAGACGATTTTTTTATATGAAACAAATCACTGTAATAATATTGTAGCACACTTTGTACAAAAAGACTTGTTTTCTATAATCAGCATCTCGTTTCTACCGCTATTAGTTAACTGTTATAGTGAGAAATAACAGTATTTCTGACATCTTTACATTTGACCATTTGAAAATCGCTTACAATAGTTAAAGGACACATTTTCTCTGAATATTATAAAGAACTCAATGATATATCTTTCAAAGCAATCTAATTTTTATCATTTTTCTGTGCAAAAGTAAATAAAAACTAGATTTTATTTTCAATGTTTCTTATTTTTAATATAATGAGAAGTAGAAACCTTTAATACATATTTTTTTTTTCAGTTTTCTATAAATTTATTAATAGAAGTCAATAGGTTTTTTTGAAACAAAGCTGGTAGAGAATGCCCAAAATTCATTTAAAAAAAAACCATAATTTTATCATTTGTGCATGAAAAAAAACCTTTGTTCATAACATTATACGTATCTGAGCTTTATTCAGATCATTTTCAATCATATCCTATAGCGGCATTTCGGTATAATCTTTCCCATGTTCGTCTACCCTACTGGCATGATGAAAGACAAATTTTTCAAAATCATATAGACTAGACGCAGTTTTCATTCTGTTCGCAAATATCGCTTTTCAAAATTGAATAAATCAAATTCTGGCGATGAAAATTAGTTTCACTGGTAAATTAATTGTCTAATGAACTTTGAATATAGCATTTTTATTTTATAGTAAAACATTAGATTTTATTTTCTAAATCATATTAATGAGAGCAGAAATAGCTGTTCTGTTCATTCCAAGTTAATTTAACTCCAAAAGTGATCAATATATTGTTGTACTATAGAGATTAATCGAAACAAAAACTACATAATTTCCGAAACGGTCATCATGATGTAAAATTTTCCTCAATTCTAATTATTTGTCATGAATCGGAAATTGTTGAGCAACATTGGCTTCTGACCTCAATTGATTGTAAAACAAAAATCTGCTTATTAGTTGATTTCATATCTTGAAAATATTTTTCCAGTCTTATAGATAGTGAAATGTATCTTTTTTAAATTGTTTTATAACACTGAAATCAAGAAAAGATACAAGACGCTTCAGAATCCTACAGAAGTTGATATGCAAGATAAAATGTGTCTGCTCATTCTCGTAAAAATACATCATTCAGTATCTGATCATCTACAATTTACGATTGAAATGCAATCATTTGTATGTATAAATCTAAATAACGATTTTTTGGCACATATATCACCAATTTTTCTTGTTATGATTGGATCAATATGTATCAAAAGGTTGTTAAAGACATCCATTAAATTTATTATATGTCCATTTTATTTGGATAAAATCCTATTAAAGTTACATATATCTCATAAAGGCTACTTCGTGTGAATGAAAAATCAATTAATGTCAGCAGTCATAGTATAATCAACGAAGTGATTGAAAATACATTGGATTTCAATATCAATATTTCATATACACCTGTTCATTTGATATAGATACATGTCAATGTGTGCACTTGGTTTTTTTCCAACTTACGAAAAAAGATTTTCTTTCATAAAGCAAAAGAAAGAAAGAAGCAAAAAGAAACGCGCACCTATTGTTGTTTTTTTTCGTTATTTTGCAGCAAATTTTATTTCTGATTCCACGTTTTTACCTATTTCAACAAGACTTCAAATAGCACAATCAAATATTTTTGTCATGGAATCTGCATCGTTGGTTAGTCTGAAACATGTTATAGAAGATGAATTCTTCAACTTACTTATGTGTCTCTCTCGTTTCTTGCTTAATGTTAAAATAATAGAAACATTGAAATTTTTAAAAAAAATTCACTCACCATCAACTTCGTCCAGAGATTACCCGATACTATATTATATCAAACATCGATATCTGAATGGTGGTAGGTTAAAGAAAACTAATTTTGTATATGATACAGTTCGACGATGATTCTTTAATATTTTTTATTTTAGTTGTTTTAGATGGATTTATGATAGAATTACTGATTATATTATTCCAATATCTTCATATATTTCTAATGTTATGGTTGACCTACAAGTAATGTTTATATAAGGCATACGCATGTAATGGAGCTTTAGATTTCCATTATCAATTCCAGGACAACGACATTTTATCATTTATATTATCCAACAATAAAAAAAAATGATTGATGAAAATGTAAGATCGTATATTGTTTTTTCTAAATCCTCTAAATAAATCAGAGTTTAAAACTTCTTTTCATAGGAAAGACCAACAGATGAAATACAAAATATCTTAGCAAATACATCGGATGATGAAGATTCACTCACTAATGTAAGTAATGCACAACTTGGAACTGCAAAAGTTATTTTGATCATTTATTTTACGTATTTTTCAGTTAAAAGAAGATACAGAAGAATCATTTATAAATATTCTTGTCATTCATGATAGAGAAAAACGCGATCCTTCTCTCAATCTTATATTAATTCTAGCTCAATCTCATCATGATTATATTAATATGTTACTAAAAATATGAACGAATTTCTTTAGTTCTTATATTTATCTTCGTGAGATTCAGTTGATCAGAAAGTACAATATGTTTCATCAATCATTAACATATTAGTAGGTTTTCTTATGATAAAAGGATGTTCATATAGAGAACAATACATTCCGTTCACCGGTAAATCAAATCGAGCATAGATAATCACGTATGAATGATATATATTCGTCTAAACAGCCTGTTTTAGTGAAAATTATTAAAAATCTGTTTTATCCTATCAATCAATATAAACAATACATAGATCTCTTCGTATATTCAATCAAAATAGTCTAAAAAGATCAAAATGTATCCATACATAAATGCATTGTCTTATGGACAGTGTTCTATCTGAGATGTCCTCGTTTACAATTCATTGTAAAGAACCTTTATGACAAAAGATTGAAAAACTTATGAATAAGTCAATTTTGTTTAAAATTTTACTAGGATATAGAAAATTATTAATGAATGTATATAGTATACATATGCTGAACTTATGATCATATATAGCAGAAAAATCCATTACCTACCATGAATTAATAATGCGACTGAGTACTATTCTAAGATCATAAGACTTAAGATAAGATTCTACAGGCATCTCACATGAATCTTACTGAACAGTATTTAAGTAAGAAAATTGTTTAGAATCGATTATATTAAATCTAGACAATATCATTGTAAAATTGTGTTACTTTTCTTATTAGATAGGTGCACCACCACTAGAAGATGAGTTTGGCAGTACTAATGTAGAAGAAGATTCATTAGTAAGTATCAATCATGTTTAATTATAATCTTTACCAAAACTTTATTAAATTGACTTTGGAATTTGTTTTTTTTTTATAGATGATTGGAGATATAGACCATCAATAATGCCATTTTCCATATATGCAATAATATATTAATTATGGCTATAGTCTCTTCAAACTTCAATCGATTTGTTTTTGTTTTGAATATACTGCATTGATCAATATATAAATTCTTGATTATAAATAATAATAAAAAAACTGATTTCCATCTTATTATGGTTAAGATTCGGTGCTCTGTATCAGTACATGAATAAAGTGAAGTTTTAGTTTTGTTTATTTATTCAATATTAAGTTGATTCTACTCTGAATAGAAATCATCGTTCGTCTTTATTATAACGCAGAAGAT
>JAJEKB010021601.1:1249880-1308698 GCA_022393335.1 Macrotrachela quadricornifera | reverse complement strand
TATTTATTTTCATTAATTGAATCAATTAATAATTGAATAAGATTATCTTCAGACTCATTCTCAATTGATATGATCTTCATTTCAATGAAAATCATATTTGTTTTCATTAATTGAATCAATCAATAATTGGAAGTACGATTTTTTTGTCTTGTTCATTTATTGAGAAATTTAGTGTTGGGTGTAGTCCGATGTTTTTTTTGAAAGGATACTCTTGATAATAGAATGGTGTTTTAATAGCATAATTCAGAATTGGGGAAGTTGGGGTAGAAGACAGTAGAAATATGGGTGTTTTGGGTGTGGTTGTGATATTTGATTTTTTTTGTCGCTGAAAAATTCAGAAAGTGTGTGATATGTTAATGTTAGAATGGTAATAAGAAATATGTTGTTGACAGTAGTTTTGGAAAAGAAGGATGACACACTTGTTTTGACGAGATGTGAGTATTGTTGGAATTAACACAATGAATCTTTTGGTTTGCGTTGATTGGTTTAAATGAATGTGGTCACGGTTGACTTCGTTATTGAATTATGTTTGATTATTGTTGATGTTTCAATCGTGTGATGTGTTTTTGAAAGTGGAAAATAGGGGAATAATAATGTGATTAATATTGTTAGTCTATTTTTGCCTGTGGTGATATGAAAGAATATGTAGTGAGACTTGTTTCTAGTGAAAACGATTGTTAAATAGAGATATACTGATAGTAGTTTGTTTATTCCGTCATATTCCACTGTGGAAATATTTTAAATTTGTTGTATTCGGACTTTTATATGAGGATGAATCGATGAGTAAATGGACATATGATGGATTCCGTTTGTTTCGAAGGACTTTGTTGACTCAGCTTTTATCTTTTTTTTGTATTAAGCGAAGCAGAACGTTATTTTTCGACTGAAACGGCAGAACGTCAATCTTTTGATCGAACGTTCATCGAATGAACTGAAATGTTTTTGTTTATTCAATAAAATCTAATTAATTATAGATTAAAGGAGACTATCTCCTAAGAAATGGTTGAATTGGCTCTTTCGATTGGTATTACCAAGCTGTAGGATTCATTATCTTTTTTTTTCAAGTAACCTTTAATTTCTGGTCTCGTGGAATGTGAATTATTTGATTTTGGTTGATAATAATAATGAGTATAATTAGTTAATACAATTCCACTTAACGACTGATCTGTTTAGACTTTTCTTGTGTTTTGTTTTACTTCAACGATATTCTAAAAGGAAAAGTTTCTCTTTATGGAACAAGTTGAAAAGGAACTTTTTCAATTGACATTTATCTTCTCCGAACATTCGGAAAGAAAAATTGTGAAATTATTTTTCATTGATGAGATTTTAGGTTTGAGATTGATTATCGAACAACTTATTACAATTACCAAAAAGTGATAGTTCACTTGAGCTATTGGAGGGACCTGTTCTTGCCTTCGACTTATTTTTATGTATCTTGAGAGTACAGATGAAGGTGAATGTGAGCCTAGCATGGCATGACTCAGATTTCATGTCGGCTAAGACACTCATCAAATGATTTCGGCCATATAACTATTTAAATGATGTAAGCTGATGAGAAGTAAGTCATTTAATGTATAATAATTCATAGAGTATAGTATCATCACTATTACTATTACGAACCATTCAATAATAATACAGTGGGATAAGAGAATAAGCAGAATATATTTAAAACTAGAAAAGAATAATGAAGCTTATTAGTCTAAAAATGTTTTAAAAAAATAAAACAATATCACGGTGAAGTAGAACAGATCTTCTTCTTCTTGTGCATATTCATTTCTGAATGTCTGCGACCAGTTTTCTAAAGGCGTTTCTGTTTAAAGCACTGTGGAGCAATTTTCCAGTTGAGGTGTTGGTCCATTGTGTGATGTTTTTTAACCACGATATCGTTCTTCGTCCTGGTCTTCTTTTACCGATAAGTTTACCTTCCAGTATTATTTGTAATAATTGGTATTTGTCATTTCTCACAATATGACCGAGGTATTGGCTCTTTCGTTTCATGATGGATATTAACAATTCACGTTTTTTCTTTACTGTTTGTAGTATTTGTAAATTTGAGATCTTTTTGGTCCAATGAATTTTGAGCATTCTACGGTAGAACCACATTTTGATAGCTTCTAGTTTTTTAGCTGTTGTTTGTTTGATTGTCCAGGCTTCGACACCGTACAGAAGTATTGGCCAAATATAGCATTGTAGAGTTCTAAGTCTGGTGTTTATACTCAGACTTCTGTTACACAATAAACTTTTCCATTACATAAAACTTCGCCTTGTTTGTTCTATTTTTGGTTTCATTTCTATTTCTGTATTTATTCTTTCAGTTATTAATGTACCAAGGTATTTGTAGTTTTCCAGCTGTTGTAATTTTGTATCACTTAGCTGAATGTTGATGGTGTTGGGTGTTTTACTGATTTTCATTACTTTGGTTTTTTATTTGTTGATTCGTAGGCCAACTAGTTCACTTTCATTGTGTATACGACTGACCATATGTTGTAAATCTTTTTCATTTTCCGCTATCAGTACTGTATCGTCGGCATATCTGATATTATTGAACCAATGTCCATTAACTTGTATTCCTATTTCTTCGCCTTCCAAAGATTTTCTGAAGATAATTTTATGAATAGATATTGAAAAATATTGGAGATAAAATACAACCTTGGCAAACACCACATCGAATTGGTATTTCAGATGTTAATTTATCTTCCAATTTGAGCACCGCTATTTGGCTCTAGTACAAGTATTTTATAATTCGAATGTCTTTGCCGTCTAATCCAATACTATGTAATTGTTCTAATAGTTTGTGATGTTGCACAGTATCAAAGGCTTTTTCGTAATCAATAAAACATAAATAAACTTCCTTTTGGTAGTCTAAGCATCTTTGTAATAATACTTGTAAACAGAAGGTTGCTTCTCATGTTCATAGGTCATTCTGGAAACCGAATTGTGTGTTTTGCAATGTGTCTTCACATTTGTTTTTGATTCTGTTTTGTATTATTTTAAGAAAGATTTTCAATGTGTGGCTCATTAAACTTATTAACCTGTAGTCTTCACAGCGACGGCTATTCGCTTTCGTTGGTATTGTGATAAATATTGATTTTAACCATTCTGGTGGAATAATGCCTGTGTCATAAATTTTATTGAACAATTACGTGATAATCGAGAGATTTTCCTCATTTATATGTTTTAATAGTTCAGTGAAGATTTCATCCGGTTCGCAGGCTTTACCTGTCTTAGCTTGTTTGTGGCGTAAGCTACTTCAGACTTTAAGATTGATGGTCCGGTTAGTTCGTAATTTATTGTAGGTTCTTTTCTGTCATCATTGAATGTGTTGTAAATATAATTTGTCCATGTTTTAAGCTTTTCAGTTTTAGTTAAGATGATTTTGTTATCAGTTCCGACCATTGTTGTTGTTGGAAATCGTTTGTATATATTTGCGGCTTCTTTTAGTTTTTTATGGAGATTGAAATTGTCGTTTTTTCTTATTAGTTCTTCAATTTCATCACATCTGTTGTTTAACCAAGCTTCTTTTGCTAGTTTTATTTTTGTTTCAATGATGCTCTGGATTTCTTTGTATTTTTGTGTCTTTGTTTTTATATTGTCTTCTTTCTTCCATCAGTTTAAGTATCTCTTCCGTCATCCATTTTTGTTTCATTTTCTTTTTTGTATAGCCTAATGCTTCTTTCCCTATTTTGAGAACAACGTTTTTTATCGGTTGCCATATGTCATCGCTAGAATATGACTCTGTTTGTGCTTGATTTACGGTCTTTAAATTGTCATTTAACTTTGTTTTAATACGATTATTTAATTCACTGTTGTTTCTTAATTTTTCCATATCGATTTTCTTATTGATTTGTGCTTTTTTGACAATTTTTAATTTAACCCTTATTTTCGCAACAACTGGATTGTGATCTGATGATACATCTGCCCCAGGATAAGTTTGTGTACTAAGTACGCTTGTTTTGAATCGTTTTTTAATGAGAATGTAGTCAGTTTGATTTCTGACAATATAGCCATCTTTATCTTGAGGAGATTTCCAAGTGTAAAGCCTTCTTGGTGGTAATTTGAACGAAGTGTTTGCTATGGTTAAGTTTTCTTCTACACAAAATTGTACCAATCGGTCAACTCTTTCATTCCTTGTTCCAAGCTCATAATCTCCTGTGATATCGGCAACTCTACCTTTGCCAACTTTTGCGTTAAAGTCGCCCATAACGATGTTTACATCATGCTTTTTAGTATAGGCTACAAGTTGTTTTAGTTGATAGTAAAAGTTTTCTATTTCTTGTTCGCTTTTAGCTGCAGTTGGTGCATATACTTGGATAATATTGTAATTGATTTTGTCACCAGCTAATTGAATCATTGCCATTCTTTCAGAAAATGAAATAAAATTAAAAACACTGCTTCTTAAGTGTTTCGGGATAATAATTGCAGTACCATATGTTTGCGGTTTGTTGTCGTCGCCTCCTGAGCAAAATATCACGTGGTTGTTTGAGTCGAATGTTTTTGTTCCTGGCCATTTAGTTTCACTTAGTCCTAATACATTAATGTTTGATCGCTTCATTTCTTGTATTACATTTGCAAGCTTTCCAGATGTTAATAATCTTCGGACGTTCCATGTGCCTATTTTTAACATTTTCTTGTTAGCAAGTACAGAGATTCTTCGCACCCCTGTCCCATTCAAGGGACGCCGTAACTCGGGGACATTGATGATTTTACTTGCCATTATAGAAAATCGGTTTTCTAGGGATAAATAATTTAGGTAGTTTCCCGTTGCTTTCCTAAATTCACAATATTTGGTAAGGTATTGTGAGCACCTTGGTTTTAAATCAGAGTTTTCCTTCTCCTAGGTGAACTACCTGTCAAGATTATAGAGCTTCACCTACCCTGGCTAAGGCTTATGAAGCTCAGTTCCAGTGAACCTTGCTTCTGACGGCCTATACTCGCCCTGACGTCTTGTAGTCTTCGGGTTTCTGTGGCATTTTATAGGTGTTTTGGTGCCACCCAAAACCCCACCACACCCTGCTGACAAGAAGTCTGAATTGTCCGGGACTGCTTATTTGAACAATTTCTTGCTCTTATTCGCAGCTAACCATTGTACTAATGGCCGTTCCACTATCCGCAACCTGTGCACCCGCTTGATAGCATCCAGTCTAGCCCCAAAGAACAGATACTATTCAGAAAAAATTTCGTTGTAGTGTGAAATATATTAATATTATTCTTCTGAATCTTGTACATTTTTTATTTGCTTTTATTTTCTTCCATATACTAGTGAAATTTTGACATCTCTTCTTTCAATTCCATGATTAACTCGAATTGTTTTACTTGTTCTTTTTCCTGTAACTGGTTTTAATCGATCTGTTCCATATTATATTCACATAATTGTTTTAGTTCTTCGTTTAATTCTTCATTCATTAGTGCATTGATAACATATTGTTACCATTATTGATACTGTTGTCATCAAGGTTGCCAACTGTACAGATTTCGAATGAGGCACACCGAAAGTACAAAATTACTGTAAATGAGCTACGTCCATGGGATGCACAATTTTCTCCTTAGTAATCACCAAATGTACATCGGAAATCAGTTTTGAAAAGTACCTTGAGCATAAAAAGATCATTTTCAATCTTTTTTTCTGCTTTGAAAGTAGTATTCAAATTCAAAATTTAGTTTTTAATTCGAAACAAGAAGTTTAGTTCACACATAAATCTTTTTCTCTAGGTATATATGTTCAAATAACAACAAAAATATTCATTTGAAACGAGCCTTCTCTATTCACAATACTTAACCCTCAAAAGCCGAAATGCCTCTTCCAACAGTATAAACAAAAAAGGATCTTTACCGAACCACAAAAGATCGAGGCGCGGGTACACGTTCCGATCCTTTACTGGTTTCCTAAAAACAAAGTTTCGTACCAAACTTCTTTTCAATGAACGACAATAAAGGCTTCGTATCAAAGGTTCAGTACTGAACTTTTTCAAAAAAATCAAAACAAGGTTCCGTAGAAAAGGTTTCATGCTGAACTTTCTACGCGAAATTGAGAAGAGGTTTCCTAGGAACAGTTTTATACTAGACTTTTTACACCAACTGAAGGAGTTTCGTACGAGCTTATTCGCACTGAATCTTTTGTCACCTACCCAATAGTTGATGATGGAAGCGGCTCCAGAGGTATTGAAGCAGTTGAGTCTCCATATTGCATCCATAAATCGATTTTTTTTATATATGAAAAGCTACATAGAATTTGTGTACGAATTCTATGTAGCTTTTCATATATAAAAAAGATCGATTTATGGATGCAATATGGAGACTCAACTGCTTCAATACCTCTGAAGTTGTTTTCATCTTTGGTTAAAAATAACACTTAGTCGCCATATTGTTTCTTGAATTAATGTACAATAAAGAGCAAATCAATTAATTTTATATAATACAATAAACTTACCCATACAGCTTATAAGTGAGTCGATCTAAACAGAGAAAACAAATATGTTTATTTTCGTATTAGTGAAACTTACTCATAATTTGATACAAAGATGGTTTTGAGATAAAACACGAGTTAATTTGGATTATTATCCATTTCAAAATAGAATGTGCTTCACTGCTTTTTGAATAACTCGAGAACGCAAGTAGCTGGAAACCTACGATTTTCACTAATTGAAAGAGGAGACAAGGGCACGTCTTTTCCTCCTATATTATATAAGACGAAGTCCTTTTAAAACTAATTATCTTCGAGAACATGCAAAAGAATGCATGAAAGTGACCTATCGTCTGAATGAAATTTTGATTTTCATCTTCGATTTAGATAGAGAGACTTGAGATCTACAATTCAAGATAGAGTGCAAATGATTTTCTTACTGCATTCTAACGTTAAGCAAATGCAATCATGTATTTACATGCGCAAAAAATAGAGAATTTTACTAATGTTTTACTAAGTTTTTGCAGTTTTTGTCATAATAGCTGAACATTTCGATGAAAATGCAAGGAAAAGTAGGAAAGTGCATTCTATCTTGAATTATAGATCTCAAGTCCCGCTATCTAAATCGAAGATGAAAATCAAAATTTCATTCAGACGATAGGTCACTTTCATGCATTCTTGTGCATGTTCTCAAAGATAATTAGTTTTAAAAGGACTTCGTCTTATATAATATAGGAGGAAAAGACGTGCCCTTGTCTCCTCTTTCGATTAGTGAAAATCGCAGGTTTCTAGCTACTTGAGTTCTCGAGTTACTCAAAAAGCAGTGGAGCACATTCTATTTTGAAATGGATAATAGATGATAAATGTATCCACGAGTCCCATACTGAAGTCAATCTGTAACAGAAAAAGGTTCATTTATTTGAATACAACAAATTTACTAGTTAATTTGTAGGATTTCAGAAAATATTGGGTTCGGCAGTGTTGTTACCGAACCTAAAACTATATACAATTAATTAATTAATTAATTAGGATACTAGTTTATCAAAAAAGTCCTTACTTGATTATGTGCATTCGGATATGCACGATGTCTTCCACAGTATAACAAGACATTCGCACAAATACGTAATCTTAAAACATCTTCTATGTGATGATAATTTTTCATGAATTCACTCGTATATATATATACTTAGAGTTGACCAAAAGTTCGTAGAACGGTTAAATGACCCTGTCAGATAAGGTAATCTATTTAGAAATAAAAATACTAAATATACCATGTTGCAGAATTTTTCGAGGCGCGTCGAATGGTATATAGGAAATACTGGTTTCATAAGTCTTTGAATAAACTAGAGTTAACTTACTGATAGTCGACTACACATCCTTATTCACACCCTTATTCAAGCATGATAAGTCATTAAATATTGTGGTTCTCGGTATTGGTCAAAAACATTTATAAACTATTGTTTTTCACGTATAATTTGGTAGATTTTTTGACGGGTTATAATCTCATATAAGCAATATCTTCGGTCATCTTGTCAGTGTCCGCATGTGTAGTTGTGGGTGTGGACGTCTCTTCGTTTATCAGAAAGTTAACTCTAGTTCGTACAAAGTCTTATGGAAACAGCATTTCTTATATACCATTCAACGCGCCTCGAAAAGTTCTACAACATGGTGTATTCAGTATTTTTATTTCTGAATAGATTACCTTATCCGATAGGATCATTTAACCGTTCTACGAACTTTTGGTCAATCCGAAGTAACCTGTACCGGCAAAACAAAACGGTGAATGAGCAGTGGACAAAAAGGTTCGGTAAGTTTTAAGCGCATTCTTAGAGGTACTATAAATAATTTTTTGAGGGCTAACTTGGAGTACCATTAGTAACTTTTTGAGGGATATCTCAGAGTGCACTGAAAAAAATTTCCGGTGAATAATAAACTCTCAAAAACGGTTTATAGCTGCTAAATCAGTTTATTAACGTGCTCTACCCTTTGATAAACCATTTTTCCTTGAAAAACGGGAAAGGGTTTGTCATACGTTGCAAACCGATATACCCTTGCACTGGTTTCTCTCTTGATAAACTCTTTTTCCATAGATCAACGAAATCAACCCTGAAATGGTACATTTCTTATAGGTGATAATAAACTCTGTATTTCAGGGTTGATTTCGTTGATCTATGAGAAAAGGGTTTATCAAGAGAGAAACCAGTACAAGGGTATATCAGTTTGCAACGTATGACAAACCCTTTCCCGTTTTTCAAGGAAAAAGAGTTTATCAAAGGGTAGAGCACGTTGATAAACTGATTTAGCAGCTGTAAACCCTTTTTGAGAGTTTACTATTCACCGGAAATTTTTTTCAGTGATCATAGTAAGCAAATCGCTTCACATTTGGCGTAGTATATGTTTTATGACATCGACTTCCGTTTCTTTTGGTTTTTGTTTAAACCGAATAGCGCGTAAGCGGTTCAAAAATTCATTAATAGTTTCTTTCTCCCATTGTTTACATTGATACCATTCTTGTTCTTGACGAGCTATTTGTATAGAGAAATGGAATTGAAACATAAATAAACTGACGAATTCTGATGTCATTTTTGCGAATGTCGATGAGAAGCTCTTAAACCATAAACTGTTCCAGCATATTCTTGAATATAGATTAGGAATTGATTGGGACTTTCTGAATCTTTTCCGGAGAAAGTTGATATTGCCGTCGGTGAAGATATTATAATTGTATACGACTTTGATGTCTTAACATCATTTCCTTGAAGAGAAAGCATAGTTTTATTAGTGTCATTTGAATGGTCATCTATATTTAATACTGATTGGGTTGATACTAAATAATCTCTTATCGACTTTTGGATATTTTGTGACTCCGATTGTTCTTCTTTAGTTAGAGAATATAATGTTCGCATAATTTCACAAGTAACGCTCGCCTAAAGACACGCTCAGCTCTTTCTCATAGAAATCGTGTTTCTAAACAACCGTCAAGCTATTCATTTATAAAACTAAAAACACCGAAGTTAGATTCAAGTTCCTGGACATTTAGCTGCCTTTGACCAAACCTCATAAAAACAAATATTTTCTTGTTAAAAACGTGTCGTTTATTTAAAAAACTGAGCTGCAAAAAATTTTTAGAAAACAGGCTTCAGATTCGGATTCTTCGACCTCGATTACCCTTCGGTCAACCCTTATTAAATACATTCTACCTCATTCTTCGATCAATCAGTGAGGTGCGAACATACAATCAAGCAAGTAGACAATTTATGTTTGCAAGACTCTTCTCTACGAGAAAGAGAATAAATACACATGATATTTTATGAGTAATATGAGTATTCACCTTGAAAATCAAAGTGAATTGATCGCAACTACTACATTTTATTATATTCTGTCGATTTATCTGTTTAAAAACATGAAAAATGCTAAACAACCTTAATTCAGTTTTGGATTAATATTATCTCTATTAAAAACAAAATACACAATGTTTATTAAATAGAAAACAACTGATCTATTTAAATATATCAATAAATGAAGAATAACCATCACCATGTTAATAAAAAAAAGAACAAAAGAACGAAAATGAAATTATTTATTGAAAGAAAAAGAATCTAATTTATAAATAAGGAAAAAGTGTATTTTGTATTTTATATTTTATTTTTGCTATTACAGAATGATTTTTAGGTTTTATATTTCGATAAATATTTAAGTGCTCGATTAAAGTCTTTTAATTTAAAATAAATATCAGCAATAATTGAATATGTATTAGCTATTGATATATCTCCAAATGGTTGTTTATCAAGTTGATAATTAAGTAAATTATGAAAACAATATAATGCTTGATATGGTTCTTGTTTTTCTAAAATAAATATAAGCAATTATTGTATAAATATTATCTGAATTTAATAATTTCCATGAAGAATATATTGTTTTTCTATTGAATAAATTTAAAAAATAAAATAATATTTGATCTAAATGAATATTAATTTTATCAAATAAATTATTTATATCTTTTTCATTTTCTATTAATTTATTTAAATTATCTGATTTAAAATAAAACTGATGTTTTTTTAAGAAAATTTTTCCAATTATTTCATAAATATTAATTATAGAAGGATGATCATATGATCGAATTTGAATTAAACAATCAATTAATTTATAAAAATAAGATAATGATTGATCATATCGATGATTTTCATAATAAGTATCTGCTATAATATAATATATTTTAATTAAGGTTGGATCTTCAAAATGTTTTATATTTAATTGTTCATTTAATATCTTATGAAAAAAATTTAATACTTTATTATACTTACGTTTTTCTAAATAAATATTTCCTAAAAAGTGATAATTTTCAATAATTAATAAATGATTTGATGGATAAATTTTTTTATATTGATTAAATTGTCTATGAAAAAAATTTAATGTTTGACTAAAATGATGTTTTTCAGAATAAATATTATCAATATCTTTATATATATCTAAAAAAGATTTATTATCTGATGTATCATTTTCGAAATTTTTATAATATAATAACTTTTCATTTAATCGATGTTTTTTTAAATAGATTTTTCCAATTATTGTATAAATTTCTATGAGAATTGATTGATTAATTGGTTGATTTCGAAAATGACAATCAAGTAAACGATGATAATAAATTAATGATTTATTTAAAATTTTTTTTTAAAATAAATGTTAGCTAATATTTCATATATATTAATTAATGATATATCTTCATCAAATTTATTAACTAATTCATTATCAAGTACTTTATGATAATAAATTAATGATTGATGAAAATCTTTTTGTTCAAAATAAATATCTGCGATTGTTTTATATGTAATTGTTAATAATGGATTTCCATTATTAAATCTATTGATTTCACTATCAAGTACATTATGAAAATAATTTAATGCTTGTTTATAATCTTTTTTTTTAAATATAGATTTCCTAATAGACGATTTGTTTCAGCAATTTTTGGGTGATTCCGTAAAAATGATTTTAATTGATTCTCAAGTGTTTTATTATAATAAGATAATGCTTGATCAAAATCATTTTTTTTATGTAAAGATCGGCAAAATGTTTATATGTATATCCAAAATCAGGATGATTATTTCGTAATGATTGACATTGTAATTTATAAGCTTTTTCAATATATTGAAAAGCTTTATCATGATCTCCATAATCTGAATACATTATCCCTTGAGCAATATAAGTATAACTAATATCTGGATGATCTGAATGTAAAAAATTCGTTTGAATATCAATAGCTTTATCAAACATTTGTAATGCATATTCAATATTATTGATTGCTGAATAAATTTTTCCGATTTGAATATATGTTTTAGCATTTAATGGATATTCTAATTGAGATTCATTTTCAAATACTTTTTGTAAATAATTTAAAGCAAGTTGATAATTATTCATTTTAAAATGTATTTTACCTAAATTAAAATAAGTTAATGAATGATTATTATTTTTCATTTTTAATGCATTATCATAAAATGTAAATGATAAAAAATAATTTTTTTTTTTAAATAAATTAATCCAAAATCATTATAACATTGTGAAATAAATAAATGATCATTATTAAGAGAATTTTTTACTAAATAATCTAAAGATATATTTAAATTTTGAATAGCTAATTCATATTCTTGTTGAATATAATTAACTTGTGAAAGACCATGATAACAATAAGCAAGTTGAAATGGATCATTAATTTGTTTATTATTTAAAATATTTTCAAAATGTTCTTTTGATTCTTCATATTTTTGCATTTGAAATAAATAAATTCCAAGTGCAATTTGTTTATTTTTTCCTTGTAATTCATCATCTAATGTTAATGAAAAATCTTCCATATCAGAATCATTTTCACTACATTAAGTTAATTTAGCTTTCCAAATTTGATTATCATCATCATATAAAATTTCATCAATACGAAAAATACATCCAAACATAAAAAGTATTTCTTCTTCTTCTGAAAAAGCACTTAAATGTTTTATATCAGCAAATGATCGACTTGGACTTTGTATATTAATTAGAATTTCTAATAAAATTGATGTTAATTCATCATTTAATGATATACGACTTTTAGCAAATTCTAATGCTTTTTCTTTATTTGTACTTGTTGATAAAAATGAATTCATTGATAATAATTCACCTTTACCTGTTTTAAGACGATTTATTTCATCTTTACTTATTAATTGTCCACGACAAACAGTTAATATTGAAGATTTTTGACTTTTAGAATAATTTTTATATTCATCTTTTAATTGTTTATTAAGATCACGAATAAATTTATCAAATATCGTAACATCATCAATATTTTGTGTTCGTAATGCTTTATTTAATATTTTATAAATACATGTTTCTCTTGTATACCACCAATGTATAGCTTTTTCATATGTATATTCATTATCAAATTCTTTCATTATTTTTTCATCATAAGAATTATTTGGTTTAAAATATTTCATAAGACTATTTTCATTTATTTTAGATGAAGATGATGATGATTCATCTTCGAGTAAACGTTGAAGAAGAATTTGATAAAGAATAAATTGACTATTTAATGATTTATGCATACTTTTATTATCTTTTGAACTATATACATTTGTTCCCATTGTATCCATACGATCTGTATTTTGTGACATTATTTAATAAGTAGTTTTTTTTTTAATTAGAAAATAATTATCTAAATATATAAGAAAAAAAAATCAAGAATTTATATGAATAGATTTTTCTCACAATATTATAAAATAATTTCTTTTGTATCCACATACAAAATCTCGAGACTTATGCTAGAAGAAAGTAACGATAGATCCTTATCTCGCCGGAGCTAATGGATTACAAAATTGTTTTGATAAAATTGACCAGCTTATAAATACTCCTAAGCCTTCAGTTGAGCACTGAACGAGTCGTAACGATGAGCATTACTTGTTATAAAAGTTGAATTTCTTATTATTAGAAATAAATTTTGTTTTTTTAATATAAAAAAAATATATAATAAATACCTGTAAAGAATAAATATATTCAACTGATAATGATCAATACTTTAGCAAAGCTTTGATAAAAGAAAACAAACACATACTCTTTCGAATAATTAATTCAAGGATATATCATAAATTGATATGAATATCTCATAATTATTGATGAAAATAGAAGGACAAATTATATTGTTAACAATGCATATTTACCTATTCAGACAAATGAATCAAATAAAACTGATTGCATATGTATTTTTATATCCATTAAATTTAACAAAAGTATCATTTATTCACAAATAATTTCCTCATTATCTCATTTTTTTTTCAGTTCTATATAACACTCGGAAATATTTCTCTTGAAAGATAATTAAAGCTATTTCATATAAATTCACTTTGATCATTGAATATTGAATAGAAAAATAAAATGAATTATTCATCAAATCTATACATTATTTATATGTTTTATTATTAAATTGATTATATTTAAGATGTTATTGAGTTCGAATAATATCCGTTGAAGAAAAAAAAAAGTATATTTATTGTACAATAATAAGTCATGTAGTAAATATTATTAGTAACGTATTAACAGTAGGTGGTATAAGAGAAGAAGAATCTAGAAAAGAATGTATTATATAGAATTGATTTAATTAAATATTTTATCTGCATAAATCCTTGGTATGACATCCTCTGTTTTGCGTGGTATTGGTAATACTAGGGAAAAAAAAAGAAATGTATTTCGAATAGACAAGTAGTAATGAGTACGTATATTTGTTTGTATCATTCATCGGTTGTCTGTCAACAAAAATCTTTTTTTGTCATATATTGTGGGCTAAACTATTTAAGTATAGTATAAGAGAGAGGACGATAGATAAAGTCTTATTAGTTGATTTTTTTTTTCGACAAGTATTTTTCTAAGCATTATACAGACGATAAGTATTTATTAAATATGGGAATTTTAAAAGGAAAAGATCTTGCATTGGAACATATTGAAAAATCCAAATTAGCATTTTTAGCTACATTATCAGAAGCTGAAAAAGGTCCATCAACAAATACAATGCCACCTAAAGATCATTTTATATTAAAATTTGATCGAGATTCAATTAAAAATTTAAAAGGACGTGTCTATGAAAATATGAAACAATATACATATGAACAAAGAGGTAAATATATATTGATTTAATTTAAAAATAAAAAATGTTTTTTTTCTTTTAGGTGAAAGTATTCCTGTTTTTTTAAATAATAAAGAAGGTGGTGATGCAGGTGATGGTGGTCTTATTAATCCAATAAAACCTGAAATACCAACTGTTGGTCAACAATATGTTGCTTGTATTTACGATGATCTTAAAATAATTGATTGTCTTGTTTTAATTGAATGGAGTGAAGTCGATGAATTAGTTAAAACAGCAAATGCACGACGAAAATCAGTTGTTTAAAATATATTATTTTATTTAAGCGAACAAATTTCTAAAACATTATGTTTTTTTTTTCCTTTATTTTAAAATGCTTTTTTTCTTTTATATATTAATCAAATAAACAAGAGGAAATATTACAATTAAAAATGTTTTTATATCGATTGATTTGATAATATTTGAATTACTTGTAGTACTAGGAGGTTCTGTAGGTTTTATTGTTGCTGTTGGTGGTGGTGGGGTTGATGGTGATGGTGGAATTGGTGTTGTTGTTATTAATGTTTGAGGAGTATTTTCAATAGGACATTCTTCTCCTAATAAATATGAACCTGATAAACAAAAACAAGCAAAATAAGCTGTTTTATTTGCTAATAAAAATAGATCTGATTGTTCAGAACATATTGCATTTTGTGGACCACATATTCCTGATCGTTGGCATATACCTTTAAATAAAAGATTTTTAAAATTAATTATTAGAAATAAAATAAAAATAACTTAACGACATGGACTATTTTTTGTAGAAAATTTATTGTCAGGACATGTACATATTGTATCTTCTCCTCTTAAAAAACATCCATATCCATTTTGACTAACGAAATATCCTCCCAATTGACAAGCATCACATCCTATTTAAATATATTTTTATTAAAAAAAATTTAAAATTATTTTTTTTACCTTCTAGACGAGGAACTACTGCAGAATTTATTAAATGAATTAATAAAAATGAAATTAGACCAAAGAATATTTTCATGTTTCTTCAATAATAAAATATTTAAAAAAATAAAAGAAATATCATCATTTCTATTAACAATATAAAACGAAACAGATGTATTTTTTTCTCATAGATCAATAAATCATTCTTATTTCGTCATACATTTTTTTTCCTTATTTAGAAAAAAAATTTTATTCTATTTTTTATTTTATAATAAAAGAAAATGTGTTAATCAATCGAAATTTTATCATTGAAAATAAAAATAATTAATCATCCAGATATCAGCAAATTCAAAGATTTTCTAAAAAGCTTTATTTCGAATAATTGAAAATATTGATAAATTATTTATGATTAATGCATTATACTACACAATCATTTTAATTCTAGAGATAAAACATATGAATAAATGCTATACAAGTATTGATAACATAGTTAAATATACAATAATCAATCATTTTCAATCATTAACAGATGTATATCTCTCTCGATATTCTTTAGTTATTTTTCATATCATTTATAAAATTCTAAAATTATATTATCATGTGATTATGAGTTAAGATATGAGAGTTAAGGCTATAATATCTATCTATATGTACAAAATGAACTGTCTATTATCGAGTCAAAGTTAAAGTAAAAATATGAAATTTTACTTGGAAGAAAAATAACCATGCATTATACGCGAATCCTTACTAGTGTGTTTCTTTTTGGATTTTTTAAATTTATATAATTTCTAAATCACAGACGTATAGAATGTGTCATGTAGGATATTCTGGGATAGGATTCAAATGAACTCTATCCGATGTATGGACCATTTTCATCAAATGATCCTTTCTTTTATCATACAGGATTTCATGCATTATTCATTATTCAATGATAAAATCGCTAATAACTGTTTAATTCAACAACTATTTTACTTAAAGTCATTACTATTCATCAAGAAAGCATATACCTAATTTCCATTTATATTTGCAGTCAAATTAGGTAGATCACGAATCATTTTTCTTATCTCATTCCGCGAAATTATTTCAATGAAAAATTCATTGTGAAGAGATTTGTAATACAAAAATAGATAATGACCACATACGGTCATATACTGATGACGCAAAGCTTTGTGGGCCTAGTCTTCTTCCATCCCATTATTATTTCAAAAATATCGTCCCGTTCCACGGAGTCCTGCTTCTGATTATCATAAAAGACAATTTATAACAATGAAAGTTCTTTTTATTGATGTATTATCGTATAGAAATTTTATTTCTTTAATATTTTAAAAGTATTACACAAAATTTCGTTTAAATCTTCTTTTTAGTTAAATAATTTTGTAAGAAAAAAAAGTCGATATTTTATTTGTATAAAATTAAACATTATTGTTAAAAAATTGAATAGCATCTTGAACAGCTTTATCACTTTGTTGTTTAACTTGTTCAGTTCCATCTGGTCGAACAACAAATCCATGAGCAGTTCCAGGATATTCAATAAATTTTCCAAGACCATTTGAAGTTAATTCTTTTTCAAATTCTTGTCGAAGATCAGGAACAAATATACTATCATTTTCAGCACATAAAAATAAAATAGGTCGTTTAATTTGTTTAGCTTCTTCTTTAACTAAAAATGATGGATGTGCTACTACAGCCGCCTTTATTGATGATGAAAATTCAGGATGTTTTATTAAATGAACAACGACTTTAGCACCATAACAAAAACCAATAAGCTAAAATATTTAAAAATAAATAAATAAATAAATGAATAATAATATCTTTACTTGAATTGATTGATATTTTCCTTTAATAGTTGAAAGAAATTTTTCCGCAATAGCGGATGCATCTGTTGGTGGATGTTTCTTTAACCAATCAGGTATAACAGACATTAAATCAGGTACATCAGGACTAATTGGATCTCCATTAAAATAATCAGGAATAAGAACTGTTGTTTTAGTAGATTGAGAAAATGTATCAGCTAATTTTCTAACATTAATAAATGAATAACCAAATACATCTGTACAAATGATAATTGCTGATTTTCCATCACCTATTTTATAGGTATTTACTCCTCCTATTTGTTCTTCATGACCTTGTGCTTCATGTGCTTGTTTTGCACCAGGATCTACACAACATTGACCAAGACCACTCATTTTTCTAAATTTAGCTTTTTTTTTTTTAAATTTTATTACAAATAAATATTTATACCTTATTATATTATGGTTAAATACGTGTGCTCGAATGTTGTTTATCAAACAAACAGAACGAAAAAACATCGATTTTATCTTTTGTTTTTATCATTGATTCAACCTTATTCAATCACCTTTTTCTTAACCAATTATTTTAAAACAAATTCTAGATGACGCATCAATACTATTAGTTTTATTCATATATATTATATAGACATGAATTAAATCTACGTGATCATCGAAATATCGGGATTAACAATATTTTCTAGTATTCAGTATTTAATACAAACAATTCTTTTTCATTTACTATTCGATTTAATAAATACAAACATATCATTATTGTTTGTGCCTCTTCATTTTTTCTTTCTTTCTTCATCTAAAGCGATAGATCAAAAATAAGTCTATAAAAAAGAATGCCTTGTATACAGAAAAATTTATTTATTACTGACTTTTGAAAATATTATAAACATGAACTAAAATTGATAAATTCTTAATATATATGAGAAAAGCTTTGGTTTAATAAAAGAATAATTAAAAAACATGAAACAATAATGTTAAAGTGGGCAAATATACGTAAGGCATCGTTTGGCTTCGTTGTTGATATTGTAGATGTTTTTGTCGAACTCATTGTAGTTACTGTTGTCGATTGAGGTGTAGTTGTCAAATTGACTACTGAGATATCCAGAGGGAGAATATATTCACGACTTAACCATTGAAAATTTTCAATAATTGTGGCATTAGATCCGCAATTTGGAATGTTACAATAATAAATACCATATTCGGTTTCATAATATATGCTAGAAGATAGATAAATCTGTATCCACTGAACCTCCAACGATTTAGTTGGATTACCACATCTATTGCCAACCAATTCCCTATTACTAGATGTACGTTTTGTATGCATATATGTACTTATACAAAACGAAGTATTCTGTGGACATAAACTATCATTTGAACATTGAACAGGATTAGTATTATTTGGATCGTACAGACGAGTAGCAAGTTTTTGTCGAAAAGATTCCATCTGCATGGCAGCTAATGCTGGCGACAGTGTTCTACGCACAAACTCGAGATCACAATAATCAAATGTGTAACACGTATAAACAATATCTATTTTTATTAAAGTATCAGTAAGAGAAAAGCGTGTTGTAATAGAAATTTTATTTTCAAGCGGGATTGATTCTTCTTGAATATTAAATGATCCATTGACAAGTCCTGTATTAAAGTCGATTGTTAGCATAACTTTACATCCCTGATTTTGATTAGTATCATTGTTTGATTCAGTGGATGATAAACAAAAATCCGAAGGAATTGATGAATTCAGTTGTAATTCTTGAAAAGTACATTTTTTTGAACATTGAATTGATTCTGTAAATGAAATTACTACTAATATTGGGATAAACAAAATAGAATAAAACGTTAAATAAAATGTCATGATATAGATTAGTTTTCAGATTATTACAAAAGTATTTATATTCACTTATATATATATATATTGTGGTGCGTGCTTTTTTTTTCTTTTTCTTTTGTCAATAGATATTACTAATTAGAAAGTGCATTTATTATTTATTCCGTATTAACAGCATTGATGGATAACAAAAACGTCATTCTAGTCACAATATTTATTTTTGCTCACATCACTGATGGAATCAAGGTAGACGTCAAATATTCTTTCGATTGATTCATACTTTAATGAATCATTACTGATAATATATTGAGATAAAATATGCACTTAAAACAGAAAGGATATATATGTGAGAAAATATTGTCAATGCCACTTCTACATAAATCCTTTTAATACTTCTACAGTAAATGAATAATTTATATAATGTATGACTAAATTTCTCTTCAATTCATTGTATTTAGAAAAAATTGTGTTGTCATTTTTTTTTCGCAAATCTTAATAATTATATTCTCTTTCTCGTAGAGAAGAGTCTACCAAGAATAAGATAAAAATAGAAGGGATTGTTTTCTATAGAAGTTAACCAAAGGTAATCAGGAGTGGGTAGTATGCATCTGAGGTTAGTTTTTATTAATTAATCAAAATAAATAATTTGCTGATACTTTCAATATACTATTTCTACGAGAAAGACTTGAAATGAATCTTTAGATGAGCGCTTGTAAATATAAAATGAAATAATATGAAATAAAAGTTTAAATAAAAATTCTAGTTTATATAGAAATAAGGAAACTAAAATAAATGATAAAAGTTAATAAGAATAGACATATTCAGATAATATTAAAGTTATCATTGTCAAACAAAAAAATTCAAAATATATGCTGTTCTCAGTGTACCCCGAGAGAGAAATCTGAATTTCATATTATCTATCGTTTGAATGTATGGAAACGGTAAAATATGAGGAGAATTATTAACAATGATTTTTTTTTATATAACTATTTCTGTTCAACATCAAGTAGTATTAAAATAGACAACAAAATCAGTTTTTGTTCACTTAAACTCGCCACCCATCAACATTTTCGATATTATTTCAAAGGAAGGAGTAGATTGCACAAAAGACTTAATTAATATTACAATGAAATTAAGTTAAATGCGATTGCATATGCACAAATTAGCAGTGTTCGATCGTCCTAACTGTTAAATAAACCCTAGCGATCGTAAAATTTAAAGCAAACATTTTATTGATTTTTCAATTTTCTTAATTATTTCGTCGGTTATCCCAGTTAATATGAATCTTTTTTTAACAATATTTTTTAATCGTAGAACTGATAACGGACTTTAAATAACAGAATATATCTTAATGAAGTATGAAGAATTACTTCATAGTCATTTCTGTGTGATTGATATGAGTGTAAGGCTCAAGTTCTCACTATCTAAATAGCACTATTCTTTTATTGAGATTACCAATCTTCATAACAAAAGTTAGTCCAACATCAATTAAAAGGATTACATTCTGTTTATGTATCACAGGACATTGCGTGGACAATTATATCACTTTGAATTTTTACAATCATGCCTTTTCAATCATTCACTCATCTCTACTTTAATTTAAATTTATTGTACCAACAACGACGATTTTTTTTTTCTGTGAAAATGCAATGTTTTTATGCAATACCTTCTGTTGGATAACTACACATAAAGTAGTCATAGGCGATATATAAACAAAATGATGTAGAAGTATATGTAAAACTATGATGAAATGATTAAACCAAAAATTGTTTCTGAAAGCTCAACTTTTTGAATCTATTTAAAACTACATTTCAGATCGTTATTTATTATATCCTACTTTTAAAATATATATTAAATAGAATATGATTTATTTCATCTTTTTGTGAATTTGAGATGAATTAGAAATGTTAGTAATATTGAAATAGAACATCTATTCAATGCTGAATTATTCAAAGTGAGAAAACAATATATTTTTCAATGATTATTCATTTTAAACTGCTTTGGAACAATATTTTGTTAAAATAGAATTATTTTGTTGTTTTTAAAATAAAAAAACTTCAGAATAGATTTAATAAAATCATTGTGAATTTTTTCGAATAAGAGAAAAGTGAACAAGATGATCATTTTTCTCTTACCTTGAAAATCATTATAATAGTGTATATTTCTATATAAAAAATGATTAAAGATGTCGCTATTAAAAATAATATAATATTATAATGCACGAAATTATTTTAATTAAAAAAATAATTTTAAAATATTTAATGAAAAAACATTTGAAAAAAATTATTTTATTTGTAAAAAACAGATAGAGAGGTTGAATAAAACTATTGTTTATTTGTGGAGATAACCTATCCACGTTTTATTTAAATAAATAGATAACCAAACCAAATATAATTACATTCAGTATTAAAAATCTTTTCATTTGTACATTTATGTTATTTTTCTATTCTCTAACACGATTAACAAAACTATATTGAAATCAGAAAAAAAAAATCAATAAAATATATTTATGTAAGTGTTAACATAAAACACATATGATGATCTATATTCTAATAGTGATTATATAAATGATCTTTTGAATTAAAATGATCGATAGGACTGATGTGTTGTTAACATTTATTTTTTTTTGAAAATTAATTTAATATTTAAATTTAAAAAAAAAAATTAAAAGATAATGAATATCAATCTAAATTTGGTTGATGAAGATTACAAAAATATCAATTCTAAATGATTTACATACTTATTTAATATTACAAGAGATTTTCAAACTATATTTCTGTATATATCAAAAAAAAAAAGTTTTAATATTATTAAAGTGAAATTAATAAAGTATAAGATATTAATAATTTTAATGTGAATCATTTTATTTTATTTAAAGAATTGTATACAGAAGATCATTGTTTTTCTATTTAATCACGATGAAATATTTTTTTATGATATATGGATTTAAAACTTTTAACTAAATTTTCAAATGAAATTCATATTAGGAATGAAAAAAAGCTAAAAATAATCGACAAATATTTGTGCTCAATATAAGTTATTAAACGTTAATTTTTCTCTTATTTTCGATGTAAACAATGGTGTAAAAAATGAGAAAGAAATTCATTACTGTAACATCTTATTAATCTGTATTTTTTTCTCTTTGAATGATTTTGTTTTTTGAAATAATGACTGGGCTATAATAAATGATCGCATTTTGTATTATAATTGTCAATGTAAAACATAGTCACTCATTCTGGTCCA
Organism: Macrotrachela quadricornifera; assembly: GCA_022393335.1. Lineage (NCBI taxonomy): Eukaryota > Metazoa > Rotifera > Eurotatoria > Philodinida > Philodinidae > Macrotrachela > Macrotrachela quadricornifera. The sequence goes on along the minus strand of JAJEKB010021601.1, from coordinate 1,286,394 downwards.
TCCACCCGTATTTGGTATCAAATTCTTTTCTTGATATAAAAATGGATAACTTGATAATTTTTTTAATATTTACTTCATGCTATTTACTTGATCAGCTTATTTCATGTATTTAATTTTTTTGTTGATGTTTTATGCTTGCTTATGTTATTCATTTCAATATATACTGTACTTCAAATAAATATTATTTCTTCTTATTGACTAATAAAATAAAATTCTTGTACCATAATCTTACACGATTATATCGATCCTATGTGATTCAAACTCGCACAAAACCGTTAATTAATCGGTAATGAACCAATCGTTTTTTTAATCTCTATATGATAAAAATATTATCTATTTAATCTTATATTACATTCACTCTAAATACTAAACTAGAAAAAATTGGACTTTTTACATTAATATCCTAAAAACTATTAATCATATGAAAATATAACGTGTTCCATTGCTGTTGCATAACTCAAGAAGACAATAAGATAAAGATCTGAGATGCCATCAATCTGTAGGAGAAGTCAGCAAATATAATTCTTTAAAGAAGGTAGGTAGTCTATTTTGTCCATTTTAATGATGCATAAATGCGAACACGAAAGTTTTCAACTGAAAAATTTCTAGTCATCATTAAAATCTCACATCTAAACTTTGAGTTTACATTTATTTATTATACAAAGAGGACATTGAAGCATGTTGAATGTATTTATTATAGTCCCAAAATGTTAATCAGTCTTTCGAAGTTAAGTTTAGTCTAAACGAAATATTTTCTGGACTGCTTTAAACCAATAGTCAGAAGCTTCGAATATCTCGGAGATTTCAGTTCATATTTACACTATAGAGTATCAGAGGATATTTCGTTTTGTTTTGAAAATTATGCTAATTGATAACCTCATACACCTGTGAAAAAATATAGTTACATCCCTGGACAAAAGTCTTTCTCCTTCTCTCCGCTCATCTTGTTATTTTTTATACAACCATAGTTCACATAATTTACTATTGGATGGAGATATGTTCCTTATAAAAGCTATTTTCTTCTCTTTTGTCTTATTCTCTGATCGAAATAATCTAATTATATGAAACAAACACTGATCTGTAAAATATGGATGAATATTAGAGTCTCATTTCTTCACAAGATAAAATATGTTTCTTTCTTTATCGCAACGTTATGAAATCGTGTTCCTTAAGCTTCATCCATTGGGTCTTTAAATATTAAACAATTGTGTTTATGTTAATGCACGTATTGTAAGACGTCATTTACGGGAAAATGATGGAAGTTATGGACCACCTTTAAAAAAAACCACTACTTAAGGAAGTTCCTTGTGAGTAGCGACTGCTGTAGGTACAACAGCATAAGAATTACAACTGAGGCAATGTGATTTTCACCGACGAGAAGATTATTAAACTTGACAACAGCGGAAAAAAAGTTTGGCGGTTTCTAGGTATTACCAAAGTTGTTCATACAGTTAAACATCCTCTCAAGTTACACATATGGGGCTGTTTTTCAAGAAATGGTTTCAGTCGATTCATTTTTTTTGATCAGAACTTGACAGGTGATTTAAAATGTTGGATCTCTACGAAACCGGTCTTCTGCCTACTGCTAAAAATCAGTTTTTTGAAGGTTTTACAAGTTGGTTTCTAAAAGAAAACAACGATCCTAAACATGGGTCTCGTTTAGCACTCGAATGGAAATATGATAATCAAATTCAATTTCTGCCATGACCTTCTGCATCACCAGATCAAAACCTGATTGAAAATGTCTGGTCGATTATGAAGGATGTAATAAGTAAAAAAAAATCTTAGTTGATATATGAAAAAGCGTATACAATGCTTAATTGAAACAAATGGTGATTATATATCATACTAAAATAAAACATTCACAACGATATCTCCATTTGATAATAAAATTAATATAAAATACTGCAAGATAGAAAAAATAGGGTGGGGGGAAAGACTTTTGTCCAGGAGTGTAGCTCAGCTTCTGAATAGCAGATTTTTGGGATCTGATGTCTCAGCTACTCGTATCTTCCCCTTAGATATGATTGTGATCTACCAAATTTTGCAAGTAGATTTTTAAGAATAGTAGGAACTACCTTTTAGTAGTTATGGAAGTATTGAATGTGCATTGTACTTAAAAAAGAGGTAGATTTGATGAGATGCTTATTGATTATAATTAATAATGCGATGGTAGGTTTATTACAGCCTCAGTACAGAGTGACACGCATTTAATCTTTATTTAGTTAATGCTTTTTAAAAATGTGCCTCAACGAAGTTATCATAGCCATTGTCTTATTCTATTGTCTATTGAACCCTTCTTTCTTCATAACAAGATGTTCGTAATTGGAGAATAGAAAAAGTTTTTTAAACCTGTTATATTTTCATTTCACAATCCTATATCATGGCTAACGAGCGTTGCACAAGTTTTTGTAAAACAGTCGGAACCTATAATTCCGCCATAATAAATGTTAGAAGTCCCTTTTTTTGTTTGAAAAAGTAAATTCTAAACTATAAAGAAACATATTGATTAAAATTTTTCAATGTATAAAATCAGAGAAATAGAATCAGATAAATTATCGGTTTTTTATCATGTGATGACTTTCATAATTGTCAGGCATCTAGTATAAGAAAGTACAGTCAAGAATGCCTTTGCAAATATGTCCTTCATGAAATGTTTCTGATTTTTGATCCTTCAAAAAAGTCCTTTTAAAATTTTATTGTATTAATCATTTGATACAAAAAAAAAACGTTCTTTTAATTAATTTATTTTTATTTCGCAATATTATATCAATGAAACAGATGTGATGTGAATCGCTGGATATATGTGTGTTCTAGTTGTGATACAATGTACGATGATGAACATTCTAATTTAGCATCAAAAGAATATTTCCTGTGCTGAGATTCGTACTCTATTCAAAACAGTAAATTTATTTTCTGAAAACATAATTTTTAATATTGTTTGAAACATTGTATAATGTAAAGTGTATCAATAATCGTTTCGATAAATTCAACTATTGAGGATGAAATAATTTTAATAATAACTTTTATAGATAAAAAACTATATCGAAACTTTTATTTAATGAGATGAGACTTAGCATTTTCTATATTATACTGTATATGTACTATATAAGGATGAGAAGATGAAAGAGTCTTCGAATAGAGTGCAAATGCTTTTTCAAATAGTACAATCGCATCAGCATATTCATGTTTGAAGAAAAAAATATTTCCCATAGTAGTGTATACTGATGCAATATATGGATGGCATGGAACAAGTGATTTCTCGTACATTGTTAAAGCTCCCGTACAATGTTCAAGAGCTAGATCAAATTGACCTAGTTGACATAGAGCAATGCTAATGTTCTGATGAAAACTTGCTAATTCTGGATGATCTCTTGAAAGTAAGTTTTCTTTTATAGTTAATGCTTGCTGTTGAATACGAAGTGCTTCATCATAGTTTTTCTCTTCCATGTAAACATTGCCGATACAGGTTAAACACGATGCAATTGCTTCACTCTCTTCTCCATAAAGTTGTTTATACATATCATACACAATTTGATATTGTTCTAATGCTCGTTTCCAATTTCTCTTACCATAATAAACATTGCCTAAATTGAATTGAATTCCGCAAATATCAGCATGAATAGATGGTCGTGTTTGCTCGAATAGCTCGCGCGCTTTTTCATATAATTGTAGCGCTTCATCAAACTTTCCTTGCTCTTCAAAGAGTACTCCTAACTCACGGTAACAAATAGCTACATGATCATGATCATATGGTAATGTTTTTAAGTATGTACGAAAACAACGTTCTGCAGCATTCCATTTACATGATCGCATCAAAAGACGTCCAAGTGAACAAAGATTATCTTCATTGCCAATTTCTTCTTTTAGTTCATGGATAAGTCTCTTTAGTGTATTATCATATTGACCACGTAAAGTAAGATGTATTACCCAGTGTTCATTATCTCGATGAATATCGACTAATTGAAATACATTACCCGGCATGAATAATACTTCACGCTCTTCTGGAAAATGGCTATACCTACTTATATCAGCGAATAATTCTGTTCCAACTAGATATCCATTAGCGTCAATTTGAATTAAGGTATTTTGTAGTCCTTCAATGTTTGAGCCACTGTTGACAATAAAACTAGTATAATCTTGATCCATTGTTGTTGAAAGAAATGAATTCATAGATATGAGTTTACCGGAAGATTTCTTCAAAGTATTGAGCTCATCATCCGAAATTAATTGAGTACGATAGACACAAAACTCTCCGATTGATGTTTGTTCTTGGAAGAGTCCTTGCAACTGATGACAAATATCACGAATGAAAAATGCCATGGATATAAGAACATCGACATTTTGTGTACGTAAGGCTTTGTTTAAAAGTTGATAGAGAAATGTTTGTCTTGAGTACCAATAAAGTGCTTGTTCAGACGAATAGGTTTCTTTAAATTCGTGAAGTATAGCTAATGTTGTTTCATTTTCACTGTATTCTTGTTCACAAATATTGAAAAATTCTGTTCGATCAATCTCGTTTACATTCATCTTGAGAAATATTTTAATCAATAAGTGAGAAAATATATATCTTCCATCGAGACTTGTCGAAGAATATTCATCGTCATTATCAACATTTAATATATTAAACGAGATTGGTTCTTCAATTTTATTTCGCCTTGTTTGATCTATTTGAATTTGATTGACTAGCTGATTAAGATGTGTAAATGTCCCTTTAATCTAAATGAAAAACAAAATAAATGTCAAATATATATAACGTTCAGCTGTAAACATTGAACCTTTGAGTTTGGATTTCTCGATACTTTGTTTGACTTTTGATCGATACTGCAATAAATATAGATTGAAATGACATGGCTTAAATTGTATATTCGAGGTATAATTTCATTTTCTAATTCGCTGTTAATAATGACTATAATTCGGTCTTCTTTTGAAAGATTAATAAACTCTTCACATTCATTGATACATTCAAATATCCTAATGTGATTAATAGCTGATTTGAGTCTTGCTTGTGTTTCCTCTATTTCTTTATTTGCATTCATGGATGGTTCAAGCCAAACTAGTGAATATGTTTCTAAGTTATTTTTATGTACAGACATTGATTTCTCGTGGCAAGAGAGAATAGTTGCCATATATATTTAAATATAAAACGACTTTGTAACCTTTTTCTGCACAATTATTACATATTTAAATCAAACACGTGTAGAACGTTGGAAAAAACTGAAATAATAAACTAATGTACATTATCAATCAAGCGTAACTGCATATTCTCTGACTAACGAATGACTGTATGATGCACATGATCATGCTATATAAAAATAGCGAAAGACGTTTAATATTAAACACCATCACAGAATAGAAGCCCATTGGGCTTCTTATTTTGTTTTGAAAATTATAAGTTTGGACATGGACTTTTCTTGCGATAAACTTTTTCCATACTGCAGCTAAGATTTAATTGACTTACACGCACAAAAGGTCTTAAAAATTTACAAAGCGAAATTATCAAATCGATAAAGTAGTACGCTATTTACATGATGTTTTACATTGACATACTCATCTACTCTCAGCTAGTGGCGGAGCCAGAAAAAGTTTCTAGAAGGGGCTGAGGCCCCTCTAGCTCCAGTTTTAATGCTGAAAATAGGTATATCTTTCCGCTGTAATGTTGGACAAATGAAAATATTTTCTTTTTAAATAGTTCGATAGAGAATTTATTTCTCTATCGAACTGTATATTTTTTAGCAATTTATTTTTCACTTTGACTAAAAATTTAGTGAATGTTTAGCAAATTCTTTTGATAAAAATTCATTTATTAGTCTTTCTAGAGTAAATTACAGAATGGTTCATCTATTTTCACTAGTTCTAATTTCATTAATACAAAAAAGAGAAAAAACATTACAGTTTCAAACGATGTATATTAATGGAAAAGATTAATATAACAATACGACTATAATTTACTCTAGAAAGACTAATGAATGAATTTTTATCAAAAAAATTTGCTAAACATTCACTAAATTTTTGGTCAAAGTGAAAAATAAATTGCTAAAAAATATACAGTTCGATAGAGAAATAAATTCTCTATCGAACTATTTAAAAAGAAAATATTTTTATTTGTCCAATACGGTATAATCACTCGAAAGAAATGTCTCGAAATTCCAAAAGAAAAAAACTTTTTTTTATATGCTTCACGAAAATTTACTCACTTTTTAACTAACACATGATATAAATCAAATGAAAACTATACCATTTGATAGAGTAATCAACGTTTTATCTAATCATATAGAAATAGAAAATTTTCTATAACGTTTTCTAGAAATACAATAAATTAACAAAAACTAGTATAAATAGGTGAATCATCCTGTATATTGTCTCTAAAAATAAATGCGTTTTTATTTTACTTACTAGCTTAAAATAAAAACATTTAATACTTTTGTTTCAGCTTCTTCTTTTCTTTCTGTACGATCGGACGTTTCTACAGTTAATCATATGACTATATTTAAAAATATGTATATTAGTATCTATCCAAAGCATTTATGCACTTGACCAATTTAAATCAGAAAAAAAATTCCCTGGGGAGTCCTTATATGGGGATTCCCCGGGAATTTTTAATTTTCTCCCTACTCTCTGAAAATTGGGGAGTCCCTATTAATTTCATGGGGAGTCACTGGGCAGTTCTTCTAGTTTAGGGTTTCCCGGGGATTAATGTGGTGACTCCCTAAGGACTCACCAGGGATTTCGAAGTTTTTAAGGGATTCCCTGGGGATCCTTTGGGGGAGAATGGACTAGAGTCTTTATTATCTTAAACATTGGAAAAAAATCATTAGAATACTTCAATAGAAATATGTTTATACAATTTTTAATCGTTTTTCACGATGCATCTTTTGAAAAAGTATCAAGCTTTTATTATTTCTTTTTCTGCACAACTATTCACAAAACAAAACAATGTTGCAAACATTTGTCGATATTCAACAGATAAAAATTCATCAAAATTTTCCTACTTCTTCTTAAACTGGTAATTTATATAATAAATTTTTTTTCTCGTCTTCATCTTAAATTCATAAGAGTGGACAACTTAGTTTTATGTAATAGATTAATTAAACATCATTCTTTTTCAATTGTTCTATATTTTACCGATATTAAATTGTTTATAAAATATTTATAAAGATACGTGTAATAAAGCGCTATCTATAATACACAAAAATAATTATTAAATATAAAAAGTAAGTATCAAATTTGAAAAATAAAAATAAATCAAATTTTTGTAATAATTTATTTTAATTTACTAATTAATATTTATATATGTATTGGTTAGTATTCATGTGATATAAGGCCCCAATCAGACTGAAAAAGTGAATTAACTTAAAATGAGTTAATCAATGTAATTCGTCGTCTATTCCGATTTAATTTATCTTTTTCAGTCTAATTGGGACCTAATCAGACGAAGAAAATGATGAACAATAAATTTAATAACCAACTATATATATACAGATGTTTTCTTTTATCAAATTGTTTATTTTAAATAAATTTATAGATTATTGATATAGAAAATAAAAAAATCTCATTTAAATATCATCACTATTATTATTATTATTATTATTATGGAGAAAATTATACAACAAAAATTTGGCCATGATTGTTCAGCTTTAATTATCGATGCGAATTCATCTCGGATTACAAAAACTTTAAAAAAACAATTAAACAAATTACCATCTAAGCTAGTGGCGGCGCCAGACTACTAGCGCCCCTCTTGTTTTGGGGGGCAGTGGAAGGTGGCGCCACCTATATACAAGCCAAATTTTCAAGGATGCATGAGACTATTAGAGTCACTAGGGGTGGAAATAGAACACCTGCTTGTCCCTTGTTCTAGAGAGAGCAATAGACGGTACCGCTACCCTATTGACACTGTATTATTTATAACATGATGTGCATATAGGTGGTGCCACCTTCCACTGCCCCCCCCCCTCCAAAAAACAAGAGGGGCGCTAGTAGTCTGGCGCCGCCACTAATCTAAACCAATTTCTAAGAGATCTAAAACACGTTTAATGATCTTTTATTTTAAAAAAGGTTTTAAATGCTTATAAAAAAATGAAGATTTGCATGATAATAATAATAATAATATATTCTATAGAAATTGTAATATCGCCAACTCGATCTCGTCGTTGTCCAACACAAAGATCGAAAAGACATAACAATGAAAATATAAACAATCAGATTGCTCAAATGGAAACATTAAATATTTGTAAGTAGTGTTGATTTAAAACGATGAAAAATTTTCAATTGTCATTTGACTTTATTAAATATATGTCATAAAAATAAGTATATTATTTAACAACAAATAAATAAAAAAAGTTATTTTAATTTTAGCTTCAATTAGTGAATATATACCCTTGATGAACAAAACAAACTCAAATGAAATAGGTGAAAATATTAATCTGTAAGTTAAAATCATTACAATTACCTTTTGTGTTAAATTTATTTAAAAAAAAATTATTTGAGTAGTATTATTAGATTACCATTAATATATTTGAGATGATAATGTTAGTTATTCATGAATAGGTCATGTAAAATTTGACCGAGAAAAAAGAAGAATTTCTTTTTTTCTTTATCTTTCTCACTATTTCTATTATTTGTTATGTTAATATCATTTTTCTTACTGAAGGGTTGTTACTAATTCTAAGAACTTTTTCACTGTCTTAATAATTGTTTTATACAAAAATTTATTAAAAATGTCACTTTAAAAGATTTCTTTACAATTTCTATGATCACTGAACTATCGTGCTGTTAAATTTAGTGCTAGATTCTATTTTATAGAAAATTCGCAGTTAAATTTTGGTCTTTGTTTAAGAAATAATGCTTTGAAAATAAACAAAAAAAAAGTTGATTTCCTTCAGAAGTTTTTTATTTAGAAAAAAGTTGAACAAAATAAAAGACTGATTTGATTAATTAATATTTATAATTAGAATATTATTATTGTATTATATAGGATAGAGCAAAGTTCTTAGAAAATTGGAATCTTTTTTAAATAATAAATTTATTCTTGTTTAGATTACAGATAAATAACAATTTATCACTAAAACAAAATGAAGATAGTAATAATCAATTATTTAATAATAATCTTTTACCAGATAATGATTGTTTACCAGATTATCATCAATCAGAAAATAATTTACTGATTAATGATCAATTACAAGTTAACAATGAATTATTAAATATTCATTCGAATGATCAATTATTAAATAATTTTATCATTTCAAATAATCAACAATTATTTCATATGGATTATTTACCAAGTAATGATCAAATGAAAGATAATCATTTTTTCGAAAAAGATAATCAATTTCCAAATAATATTGAATTATCAAATAATAAATTGTCAGATAATGACGTTGTACTGGATAATAATATTGTATCAGGTAGGATTTTTTATATCATAGAATAATAAAATATAACATTTTATTAGGTCATGAATTTGATGATATAACTGATGATAATTTACTTAATGATATCCAGAAATTAAAACAAGAAAGAGAAGATATTATTAATGATTTTGATAATAAAATTCTTGAAACCAAATCAGAAATAAAGAAATTAAATGAAAAATTATTTAATTTAAATGAAAATTTAGATAATTTAATTACAATGAAAGAGAAGACAGATAATGAATTATTAAATAAAATAAATGAAAAGTTAAGAAAATACAAAAAGAAGAAGTAAATATAATTTGAAAAAAATTTAAAGTTAATTTTGATATTAATTCTTAACCCTTATTCAAATAGATTTCATAGTGCATCGCATAAAAAAAATCTTAAACGTATTCATCATCATGTGATGAACGTTTATCATAAAAAATAATGGTAAATATTATTATAAAATATTTTTCAGAGAACCTTTAATTTAAATATTTTTTTTCGTGTTTTTAGATATTATTTATAAAAAAAATATTGTTTTAATGGTTAAACCAATATCTTCATTAAGCTTTCGTCATTTTCAAAGCTTTTATTTTTTTCTTGTGTTCTTTCTGATTGATCATATTGTAAAAAATGATAATTCAAAGAAATAAATGGCAACAAAATATCTAATTTATAAAATAGATGAAATGATCAATAAAAAAGTATATAAATGATCAATTTAAAGTTTGAATGATTAGTACTTAGATTATCAGTAAATAATGCCAGATCTGTCAGCTTATTATATACTGGGTTGGAAATAATATTTTGTCAGGTGGATACCGCCATAATTTCAAATAGAAGACATAATGTATTTTATATCAAATGAAAGCCCGTCAAAAATGGGATTTATTGATAGTAAATAGTGAGGGTTATGAAAACCTTTTAATGTCGAACTTAAGAAATTTTCAGAAATTTGATACTTTTTTTGGGGCGGACAATTACGGAGGCGATAATTGAAAAATGCAGTAAAATCTTTTCTTGGATATTTTTACATGGTTCGATAGAACTTGCCGAGTTCTACAAAACTGTATATATTAAAAGATTTTAAGTCATATTTTTGCGATAAAAAATTCCAAAAACTACTTGGAAAATCCGAAGAAACATTAAAAAAAATTTCTTTTTTTATATAAAAGAAAAACGCTCAATTTTTCAATAAAAGTAGCTTTTTTTCATTATTTTACTTCCTCAGACGTCTCAAAATATACTCATCAGACGCAATTTTTCACGCTGCATCGGCATATATGTAATACTTGAAACTTGAATACAAGTATTCAACTATTCACTACCAATAAATCTCAATTTTGACGGCCTTTCATTTGATATAAAATACATTATGTCTTCTATTTGAAATTATGGCGGTACCCACCTGGCAAAATATTATTTCCAACCCAGTATAATACACATGATCATTTTATATAAAAATACCGAAAGATGTTTAATATTTCATAATTTATATTCAAATAATTCCTATAAAATCTTGAATCAGAACATTTTTCAATTTTTTAGATGTTGCTCTCAAACTTTTGCGACGTAAGAATATAATTGTTTCTACTGTTTCAAATATGTTTATTAAACATAAAAAAATATTTAAAAGAATATTTCCGACAATTTGATAATCCTTTAATTCAATATACATTTGTGCACTAATTCGATAATGAAATTTTTGATCATTCGATATTAATATCCAACTATTCCATATTTTTGTTATTGAATATCTAATTGATGAATATAAGAAAAACCTATCTGTTTCATTTGCAATTGTTCGTTGAAAAATGAATGCATCTGATATAGTCACATATGAACTATAATCTTTTACTCCAAGTCATAAAAATTCATTTTGGAATGATTGTAAATAATCCAATGATGTTATTATCGGATGAATTAATTAAAAAAAAGTTTTTTTACATAAAGTAAGGAAATACTTCGATGAGTATATAACCATTTTCGTGTTATAGATAAATAATAATTTGGATCTAATTTTTTTAAATGTATTTCAATACCCCCAATTGATAGCTGATGTAAAACTAATATGATCAAATATAATTGATTTAGGATTTTGTATTTTATTCAATATATCTTAAGTTTTTCTTAATAATAGATCTATATTTTGAATGGTTTCAGCATCAAGGTCAATTTGATATAAAATAGTTTCATTTCATTGAAATCTCAATGATTTTAGAATTGAATTTATTCTAACTGATACATTATCAAGAATAATTAAATTATCTGAAGTTTTTCATAAATAGATGGATTAAGAGGAAAAAGTAGAAATAGTGAACGACCAAATGAATGAATAGAATGACGAAGTATATTACAACAATTTCTTCCATTTTTATCAAATAAATTTAGATTATCAAAATAAAAGGAAAATCAATCTTATATCTTCCTTCTTTCTTTCTATTGTTTTATCAACTATCATGAAATCAAAGGTGACTTTGTAATGTAAAGACTAATAATAAAGATGAAAGATTTTTACTGAAACAGAACGCAAGTCTCTAGCTCAAACTGTAATAGTTATTGATCTTTATAATTCAATTTTCTGATCTCCTCACCAAGCATTGAATTTCTCTGTGTTCTCTCATACTTAACCACTCTTTGTTGTATATAAGATATTTGTAATGAAAGACAAAGAATAGTTGTAAGTATACAGATAACACAAAACGTCATAGTTTTGAAAGGCATAAACAGTCACTCTCACAATTTGTTATACAAACTTCTGATCTTTTTTCGGTTGTCTATCCCCTAAATGTTTTATCTCTAATTTGTGTCAACAATATCGAACTTATTATAAAGAATTAGAAATATTATCATTTTGTTCAATGAATTACAATGTATGCTTTAGTTTAAAATAAATGACAAAAATAATCGGAAAACATATCGGTGTAATCGAAAAATCTTGATTTTTATCAGAAAGTAATAAAATTATGAAATAATATGATAAAGCTATTATTAAATATATAGAAATATTTACTAGACATTTTTATAAAAATTCATGGTCTGATTATCACAGATATGTTATTTATTATAGCAACTCTGTTACAACAAAGAAAATTTTAGCATTTGTTTAAAATAATTTATTCAAATGTACTATTTATATTTATATGTTATTTTCAATGTCGGTTGTCGATATGTCATTGCCGGTCATGATGCATAATACGATGGCCATGTCCAATTTGACATAGGAATACTATTTCCTGCTTGTTGTACTAATTTAAAAGTGTGATTTGGATGTTTGGATTGTGCTTTTAATATACACTGATCACATAAATCATATGTATTAAAGCCTCGACATTGTTGACATTGATATCTAGTAGTACCATTCATTCGACCGCAGCCATCACAATACCATGGTGCTGGAAACATATTTGAATGATTTTAAAATTTAGAAAACTTATATGAGTGAAGAAATTTATTTGTATTTGTAGAACCTATTATCAGACGATTAATGTGTAAAGGTAACAGAAGGTATATATGTTAAATATGAGTGAATGAAATGGTATAGTTTACACGTAGTATACATACGTTTGGATAGAGCCTGAATGAGGAAGTGAGTCAGTAGTTAGTGTACATCAACCATGACTTATATCATAGAATACATAAATGTCAGAGATATATGAAATGGTGTAGACGAGGAAGTAACATTATGTTTACATAGAGACAATAGTGATATGTATCGATTTGACAGAAAGAAAAGAAGGACAAAATTGAAAGTAGTGTATTTTCATCAGATTACGTTTGTGTGCATACGTAAACAATATATATTTTGTGCATCTAGCAAAAATGTTAATTGCTATTTCTTAATTATCTAGTGGCGAATCGGACCCATCGTTTTCTTACTTGAAAAAGTAGAATGTGGAGAATAATAAAAATCATACTGACAACAAATGATTTATAACTAGTTTAAGTTTTTTTTTAACATAGATTATTTTACGTTAAGAGTAAGATATGTCTGAATGATAATTTCATCTAAAACTAACGATAAACTAAGTTCTAAAATCTTTCTAAATAAACCAACCTTTTCCTAACTATATTATTGTTATCACATACTTATTGAATAAAAACTTGATGAAATAAATCTTATCACAATAAAATTACATTTATATTTAATAATTTAAACTAAATAACTTTCTAGAAATGGTTTAGACATTTACGCAGACATTTATATTCCAACTTGACTCTTGTGTACATATACACCAAGAACATTTATTCTTATTCTTATTTTAAGAACAATAACGATTACATCTGGTTGAATGGCCGCTTTTTAATTTTCATTCATTTAATATATTATTGATATATAAAAATTCATCCATATAATACGTACGAATTTCGTTCGATAACCAACGCGTAGATGATATATAGTATACATATTCAAATCTAATTTTTCTCCTTATATCTTTCAATTTAAACTATTTCAGCTTCAAATCTTTTTAGAATATTCAATAAATCACTATAATATATTTATTATTTAAGGCTAGAGTGCATAATGTAGTAAAAATTCATATTAGTCATATTAGAGAAAAAGAAAAAAAACGATATATACATTATTCGATATTTATTTCACGTGTTCTTGCGCTCTTGCTTAATCATAACTTAATATTTCTATGCTTTAGTTTATGTTTATCCAAATAAGTCTGTCTTTCTTTATTTGATGCGGTTGAATTCACACAATGATGACATATAGACACATAATAGTACGATTCAATTGTTGAATGTGAAATAAAAAGTAATAATAAGTTGTTTTTCTTCGTACTATGAAACTTGTTTCATATTAGAATATCTAAAACTTGATTAATCTTTTTGAAAATGATACAAAACAAATTTTTTCCTATTTTAACATCGATTTGATACAAAGATGCTTTCAGTATAATTTCTCTTCAACAAAGTATAACGAGCTGAAAAACTCATAATGAATACATCTCATGTACTTTGTCTCAGTTATATTCAATCATAATACTAAACTAATGAGAGAGACAGCATACACAACTAAAAATTATTGGTTTGTTATGTATTTAATATTTTCGATTTTGCTAGAAAATAATTGACTCGATTGTCCTTTTGGATCATTTGCAAAGGCAATTACATTTCTTTATGTGCAATCTTTTGGTCTCTGAATTATTCCAACAATTAGTCACATATACGGGATGATCTCAATCAACAAATGCATAGATGAAAACTTGATTTAGATGAACTCCTCGTTCATTCAATATTGTCTTTCGTATGTTGAATATTTTTTTGCTTGTTCTCTCATTATTCGCTTCATATATAAATATCTATTAGAATAATCTAGACGACAATCGAGAGAGAGAAAGAAAAGAAAATCTCGTCGAAAAAGATGACCTATTCATATGAACACAATGAGTCATGTTCACACTTCGCTATTTGACCATGATTTTGGCTTTGTCGTAGTCAGTGCATATTCATATTATCTCTATACTAATTCTTAATTGACATGAGCAAAAGAAAAAAAATGATCCTGTTTTGACCACGAAATGGTTGCCTCGTGGTCAACAAGTCAAGTGTGAATATGACTCATTGTCAATATTTGTTTTCAATTCATGTAGAATATATATATATATATATATATATTATTTTCGTGATTGATATTTATATAATTGTATTAAGATGAATCAACAGATAGAATTTCGAGCATTGTTATTAAAAATTCAAGATCTTCTTACTGAGAATGATCGACAACGTCTTCATTTTCTTCTTGGTGATGATATTCCAAAAACTTTACGAGATGATACTTCTCTTGGTGGAACACTTCGAATAATTGAATCACTTTTTCAACGTGCATTTATCGATGATCAAGATTGTGATTATTTAATTGAAGTATTAAAACGAATTGAATGTAATGATGCTGTAAAATGTCTTCAAAGTTTGTTAATTATTATTATTATTTTTCTATTAAAAAAAAAAACAAACTAATTTTTAATTTTAGAATATCAACAAAATCAAAATAAAAAAGAAAATCTTTCACTTGAAAATATTCTTTTATTAAAAGATAATGAAGATAAAATGTATAGTTTTAGTATGTTTTTTTCAATTTAATTCATTTATGTTGAAAGTGTTCGATTTTATTTTTGTAGATACTAACTTTAATGATTCATGTGGATCATTAGTGTCTTCATGTGTTAATATTCCAAAAGGGGATAATGTTCATCAATCTTCATTAAAGATTAAAATTTTTAATATATCATTAAGTTTGTGTGAGATTATTCTAATCGTACTTTTATTTATTGCTCTTTTGGTTATTTCATTAATGATAATTGATCGACAGAAGAACTGTGAAAATATTACAAGAATGAATCAAAGTAAACTTTTATTAATAATTTATGATATTCTATAAATTGACTGAGTATCAATGATAATTTTAGTTAAATAGTTAATAGAACTGATTATTTTGTAATGCATATGAAAATATTAGATTAATTTGTTTATTCAACATGGAAATTTTTAGGTTTATAGTTTAATTTAATTAAAGAAAAATATTTTTATCATTTAGAATTTCGGATAAACAATAATAATGCTGAACGAAATTATACATTAGAAGATCTAATTGATAATTTTAATCGATCAGAAATTGAAAATAATTTAAATAGTGCATTGTATTATCGATTAACAAATAATTATAATGGTCCAAATATGTCATTAGATATTGATATTGATACTCATAATTATCGTGTTAAAGTTTCACCAATTTCAAATAATACTAGTCAATTTTGGTTTATTGTTTTATCGGCTAATCAAAGTTATTACATAAGAAATCGAATTCTGAATAATGAATTCTCACTCACTCTTCTAGATAATACATTATTTATGGGAAAAACTCGACAATCATCAAGACAACTTTGGCATTTTGTTTTATTGTCCGATGGATCTTTTAAACTCTATAATTTATTAATTGGAAATACATTTTTCTTGGATGTTTATTCAGATAATAATATCGTATTTATGGGTACAAATCTTCATGATTATACTGGACAACATTGGACTTTTCGGAAACTTAAATCAATATTAAAATAATAGTTATTTGTTTTCATTTAATAGAATTATGTTCGAATTTTGTATATGTAAATAATTCACATAGAAAAATCTATATTCTACAATAAAAAATATTTTAAAATAAATATACATTT
Source organism: Macrotrachela quadricornifera (assembly GCA_022393335.1). Taxonomy (NCBI): domain Eukaryota; kingdom Metazoa; phylum Rotifera; class Eurotatoria; order Philodinida; family Philodinidae; genus Macrotrachela; species Macrotrachela quadricornifera. The sequence goes on along the minus strand of JAJEKB010021601.1, from coordinate 1,269,812 downwards.
CTTAGATGTTAGAACAACAATGATTATAGATAACCGACTTGTTCCTATCTGACATATAATATATTCTACAAGATATTCATTAAATAGTTTATAAGAATATATTTTTCCGAATGAATCTCTCCATGCATGTCTTTATGAATATAAAGTTTGAATAAGTTACTTAAATTTATAAAAATGTACAATGATTTTCCGGCAAAATAAAAATTGAATTTACATGAATGAGGTGGCGTATTAGAATATCGATAGTGTAAGCAAAAATGAGCTATAAAATAAAAATTTATCACAATTATCGATCTTTCAACTAATGCTAAAAATGACATAATTAATTAGTATTTCTACATAGAAATACTGGCATATTTTTTGCATCGTTCTTCAGTCCTTTGAAATCCTCATTCCAATCCTACGCGTGACTACTATTTTATCTACATATTTTGATAAAGTTTCAACCAAACTATTATTGAAATCGAGAATAGACAGATGATAGAATTGTGGCTAATTGATTTACCAATAATACTCGTAACAGTTTTTCGATATTTTTCGTATACATTTTTTTTAATGTTATGAGAGACTTTGACAACATTGAACAATAAATAATATGTCTAAATATCTAAACAGCTTTAACATGAAAACTACAAATTGACAGACAATTAATGATAAAGATTATAGACAACGGAGAATATAATATAGTAAGAGTTTCTTGATGATTTGAATTTGAATTTTTTCTCATATTTTTTAGTATAATTGAAGTTAATCAGGTATATTCCATTGAAGCACCAGCAACTCTTACAGTGTTTTTATAGTTAATCAACGCATGAAACTTCTGCTTCGCTTTAGGCAATGCCATAAGTGTAGTATAAGGACAAAGTATGGCAGGAACATATGTGAGATACGACACATAGGATGAGATATTATTGGCGAAATTTGGGATTCCAGACCATTGTACAATTAAGACGGTAACATAAGGAAGATCAAAGATAATATAGACCATAGATATAAATATGAGTTGAATGATCATTTTTCGATTTTGACGCCATCCAACAACTCGTTGTAAACGACGTTTCTGTACAATAACACGAATAATCATAGCAATACTGAAGACAGCAATAAGCAAGATTGGAATGACATAATGAGCAAGTGATTCAAACCAATTAAACCAAGCAGGAACTACATTACGAAAACAAACAACGCCACAAAGATTCTTTAAAGGAGTGTAAATAGGTTTACAAGAAAAAAGTATAAGATAAAAATATATGATTGGTGCATATAAAGAAACAATTGAAAGAGGAACATAATGAAAAAGAAAGCGTCCGCGTCTTGTTGCTACTAGAGTCGAATGAAAGATGAGAATATGTCGCTCAATTGATATCCAAAGCATTAAGAAAATAGATCCATACCAAATACCATAGTCGACATACGCTTGAAAAGCACAAAGACCAGGAAGCCATGGTGATTTATATCCAAGACGTAGAAAATCTAATGTCATTGATACGTGTACTATCATAAAAATAAAATTGTAGTAAAGTAAAAGAATAATGGCACGATTTTGAAGATTATGCCGTGTAATTTTGAGTTTGAAAAGATGATAGAACATGAAGAGATAACAAGGTACAGCCATCACTTCACCAAATAATAGTAGCCAGAATGCAACACTTATTCCGACTTTTGGAGCAGAAATACTTGCTGAACTAAGAATAATTATTTGTGTGGAATTGTTAGCCATTGCAAGAATTGTAGATATCAGAATAACAGATGATGAATTCAGCAAATGAATAAGAGAGAAAATACTTTTTCTTCTTTTTGTATTAATATGCGAAAGTGTTCATGTTCTTTTTTGATACCAACCGAATGAAATAATGAGCGTACATGACATTTCCTATGTTCTAGATAATAGAAACTCATTAATAAAACATCAGAGGACGATGAGTAGAACCTATTTATTTAATAAATATCCTTTAAAAGCTCCTACTTTTTGTATATGTTTGAAAAACAAAATTGCAGAATTTCGTTGACGACTGATCTTGATCATGATAACTGTATTGAAGTATCGAATAAAAAGTTGTCGATATATTGTATTTACTTCCATTCTGCTATATAATTAACCAATTATATTGAGATAATTAAAAAAACATCCTATTTTCTGAAATCTATATCTTTATTCTTCGAAAGGTAGTAGAACTCTCATTCTAATTATTCATTAAAGCACTCAACTGACCAAGGTCATCATTACCTACTGTTTAACTACGTGACAATCAAGCATTTTTGTGTCGATTCTATAGCTGTTCATTGAGGAATATTTTTCTAATGAAAAAGACACGATCTATACAATTAATAGTGTACTTCTACAATTTGCATCCACGTTCTTCACTCTTTTGAACACTAATTATATTAATTTCAAACAGCTGTCTCGAAAGAAAACAATATGAACAAAAAAATGAGCTTTATTCTATTATAAAAACAATGCAACTTCATTTGTCTGTTGTTCAATGCTCTTTAAACACAAAAAAATATTTTTTAGACCTTATAGTAACTTGACGATGATTGCTACTTATCAAGTATAATTAACAACTGATCATGCTGATATGAAAAAAGTCTACGGCGATATGGCAGATAGTTTTAAAACTTTCTGTTATTCTCTAAATACGAATATTAATAATGTATATACAATTCTCGCAAGAAATTCTGGAACACCTTAAATTTCAGTATTCCATTTGAATAAAATTTTACATGTGTTAAATATGATTATTAGTTAAACTATCATATTACAACAAGCAAACACTAAAATTTTCGTTTTTGGTGAAAAAACAAAGAGAATAAAAATTACCTAGCAGCAAAAATTGTTGAAATAGAGCCATTGGCATGAAGTATCGACCTCACATTTTTAAGTTGATTCAAAATAAATTTGATTGAGTTTTAACTTTTAACCTCATAAGATTAGATAGATGCAAAAATCATCACCTTCTTTCCTTGGAGAATATAATAGTTTTCTGGTGGTATCCGCTCTTTTTTCTCCTTGCAAAAAAGTAAGTATGATTGAAAAGCTGATATGTCGAATGAGTACAGTGAAACTTTTCTAATGTAAACATCATTGAAACCACAAAAAAAGCGTCAATATATGAATGTGTTTACTGTGGAGAGTTCATGTATGATTTGTTTTTGAATTAAGAGAAAGTTCTATATTAGGTGTTTCTATCTTAATATTCGATAACCGTTCGAAATTTTTATTCTTTTATTCATGCTTCGCGGCCTAACCGATTATATCACAAAACATTCTTAAAAAATACTCTTATGTTGATTGTTTTTTTGCTTTTCGATTGTATTTTTAACGACAAACTAATCATGTAGTTATACTACTGTCCTTAGTATAATATCTATTCCCTAATTTTTACCTTTCAAGACAGAGAGAAAAGTATATATGAACAAAATCGACGATAGTCACAGGGCACCATTCTTCTATCGTCACAGAAGAAAATGAAGTAGTTGTATTACCGAGATCCTACTTGGAAACAGTTGGACACATGAATTTAACTGTAGAGCTACACATCATCCATCTAAGGTAGCTTAAAACTTCATCATTTTATTTGTTCGAACCAAACAATAAAACAATAACTTCAATTCCTCTCGAAGCCGATGATCCATTGAAATTCCAAGATGATAAAACTAAATCGACAATGAAAATTACATAATTAACAACAGACAGGTGTCTTTGAAAAGGATAAGACTTGTCGAACACTTGATTTATCAAAAAATAATCTAAACTCAATTGCTGCATATAATATATCCAAGTGATGTAGCCAGAAATTTGAGGGTGATGGGGCTCAGCCCCAGACTATATCTAGCCGTTTGTAGTCACTTATTAATTTATATTTATAGAGATCGATAAATATCAACTCTCAGACATAATATCAAAATCACGTTCAACAGTTACATTTTTGCACTGAGTAGTTTTGATGAGTGATAAATTAATTTCTTCATGCGAAAAAAATACGTTAAAGACAAAAACAGATAATTTTTATGATTATCAGAATTTACATCAATATGACATTCGATAGCTAAAAGACATAAATCGCTAAGATGATCATGAGTCTTAGTACTTCTCATTATTTTGATAAGTTTGATCGTCGAAAAAGTTCGCTCACAAGTTGTTGAAGACACCGGATTAATAATCGCGCTTTCAATAAGTGCAACAAGTGTTGAAAAAGCTTCTGTAACAATATATAATACTTGATATAAATCAATTATAATAGGTAAAGATCTTTTTTCCAATCGGGATTCGCAACATCTAATGCAGTAGATAAAGCACTAAGATCAAATTGTTTTAACGAATCAAAATGTAGAAATGTATGACTATTAGGACATAATAATAATATACTTGATAAAATATAAAAACTTTTTAATGAAAATCGATCTCTTAACCCTGCAAATGCATTATCAATTAGTTAGTAATAAATATATGTTCTATAATATTGTTCATTTAAATTATTGTCACATTGACCTACTGTACTAATTACTAACAATTGAATCTTTCAACCCGATGGAAACAACTCGTTCTCAATGTTGTCTTGGTTTATCATTAAGATTAATGTTGTTTTGTTGACAACGTATAGTATTATTTGAAATTATTCTTCTAATAATTTTTCATCTTGTAATAAATTAAGTTCTTCAACTATTAATAGAATTAATTGTTGTGCTTTACTGTTATTAGGTGTCTTAGCTATAAAATAAAGACAGAATATAATTATGTGCTCTGTTATTCTTGCAATTCATTTAATATCTTTTAATTTATCTGGTAGAATTTTTATAGGACCTAAAATCTTATGAAAGATAAATAGTGTAATTAAAAACAGCGACTCTTGAGCCACTATCATTGATCTTCGAGTATTAACAGCACGTTATCCACCATCTTTAATTAACGGGTGTCCCAGAAAGAATGAGTCTTCTTCAGTATTTTAAGGATTTCCTCTCTATTATTCTTGTGATTAAATCTCCTTTTATTAGGAAAAGATAAAACTTGAAATTCTTTACGAAACCATATATGACTCGGCATAAGAACAGTTTTAGATAAATTTGAAAAAGACGAAAACTATAAGAAATGGATCATAGTAAACCTGCTTTCCCACTATTGTATGAACATACTATAGTGTTGTTCGGACCATATGAAAGAGGTTCACCACTAATCTCGAGATTGTCCTCGCAAGACTATGCTTTATCTTTATAATAGACGAGAAAAGTCCTACTAAAATCTTGTTGGTTGAGAGCTTTCTTAATCGAACAACCAGATTTTAGTGGAATTTTGTTTCACTTGTTGGAAGGATAAAACATAGCCTTGTTCGAACCAATGTAAGGATGAGTAGGGAACATCTTTCATACAGCCCAAAGAACGCCATTATATGCCGATAGTGGAGTAAAGAAAATTTTAAAGTTATTTGACATTTGCATAGGGCAATCACTGATATCTAATTTTAAGTAAATTAAGTCTTAAATAGAAGAAACGTAAACTTAGCATAAAATTCTATGTAAAAAAAACTCAATTTTAAGTTAAGTTAAAGTGTCCACCTTATTGGCAATCACCAGCAATCATTGGCAGGGCCGGCGCCACTGGGATATCACCCTTTCCCCTGCATTTGGAAAATATTAATGGAATTTTCTCCAATTTTGGAATGTACTATATCCGATCTCCGGTTGGACCACGACACTAGAGACCAGTTGTTGGAGCAGGTAGTGCTCCAAAAAAATGCAAGTGAAGTATTACAAAAAAAAAGAAAGGTTTTCAATTCTGGTTTTCAGGGAAACTTAGGTGTTCCAAATGAAGAAAACTTCCAAAAATCGAGTCAGTCAAAAAATTTGTTGCTGTTTCTCCGTTTTGGATATACTCACCCTCTGTGTTACAGGTATGTTGTTTGTATGCCTTCACATCATTTATCTTTATACGCTTTGGTCTTTCTCTCTCTGTTTGTCGTACACATTCTTTCTCTTCCGTGTGTTCTGTTCTTTTATGATAGTCTTTTTATCGCATTCATGGATGTTTCACTTCGTGTTAGTTCTCACTTAGAGGAAAGTCGAATAAAGAATCCTCTAATACCATGCTCCGACCTTTTCGTCCTGTTCCTGACCATTGGACATTCAAAGCAATCCTAGCAATCAAAAATTCAACTTTTTTATTCGCTCGTGTTGGTATTTTGGCTCTTCATGATAACGCTTATGGTAACTTAATTTATCAAATTTCTGAAAAACAAGAGGTAGAATTGTTTGCTTTTCAAGCACGAAATGAAATTAGCTAATTTCTCGAATAGAACGATGGCACTGACACACCGTAACTTAAATCTGATCAACTAAATATTTTACAAAGTATACATGCATTACATTAAGCGATGTAACTCTTCCTTTTAACCAGAACTTGAATTACTGATCAGTAATGCCATTAAACTCCTTACTAAGAAAAGATAATTAGCAAACAAACGAGATCAACGACTTCAATTGATCACTTTTTCAGCCCTACTAGTCACAAACACCATCTTATCGACTTTACCAACAGCAAGTGTACCATCAACGTGTCCTTCAACTTATACTCCTTCATCATCAGAGGCATTGATACCTGCTAATTCATTCAACTCATCTTCACTTAACCCTTCCATAAGACATTAGAGATTTGTATCTGATTTTATCTTCATTGCTGAAATTTGATAGCAATTTATCTAACTGTTATTATTCATACATTCTGTTTTGCTATGGAAATCCACTGGTAAAATCGTCGTATTCTTATGATGTACCAAGACACAAACCTTATCTTCGCTGAAAATGACTCGAACAGGTGGTTTTTCCTCATAAAAGGAGCATAATAATCATTGGCAATCTGGGCAATCAAAAATTCTACTTTTTCCCCCTTAATCTAAATAGGTTTTATTATAACAAAAAAAATATAGCACAAGTTGAAGTGTGAAAAACGTTACAATCTACAAACTAAAATTTGTTTTACTTGTATACTTTTTGTTTTCAAAAAAAGCAAAACAATGTGTGATGAATTTTGGTCGTTGTAAAAACCGGTCGCACAGAATATGGAGTTATTTTGAAAATATAGCAAGATATAATTAAAACAAACTTTAGTTTGGAGATTATAGAACTTTTCACGCTGCATCTTGTGCTATATTCTTTTTTGTTATAATAAAACGTATTTCGATATTAAAATATGAAATGCAAAATGCAGTGATTTATTACGGGTGATATATTTACTTTTTATAGTTGCTTGTATGTTTTTAGTTTTCGTCTTTTTCAAATTTATCTAAAACTATTCTTATATCTAGTCATATATAGTTTCGTAAAGAATTTCAAATTTTATCTTTTGCTAATAGAAGGAGATTTAATCACAGGAATAATAGAGAGGAAATCCTTAAAATACTGAGGGAGACCCATTCTTTCTGGAGTACACGTAGCGTTCAATCTAAAATTACATATTCCATTGTCAACAACTGAACATTCAAATGAAGGTGTCCTATATAAATTTTATTTGTTTCAATTTAAAAGTTCAGTACCTTTAAAATAAGGGTGATCGGGCTGAGCCCAGCTGGCCCCCGTGTGATTATGCCACTAATTCAGACGATAACAGTTCTGAAGAAGATGGAGAAATCATCGGAAATGATGTTGATGACGAAGACTCATTCGATGATGATGACGACCAGTATGATGATCTCATCAACATTAGTGCTTCGATGTTCCACGGAATGTGAGTTTTCGATTCGGTTAATCCTACCTTCGCTAAGTTGTACTTTATTGTTGATATCAATGATACAAAGAAATCTTTACATAAACAAGCGGCTGCTTGGCTTTTTTCAAAGGATAAGCTTACTTTATCCTCCGATCGTTTAAAACGTTTCATGACTAATAATAAGTAAAACGTACTTTTCTTAGATTTTTTCATATTGTATATTCATATTTTCTCTTTGTTCTGCTAAATAAACTGCTGAAGTTTATTTTAATTAAAACTAAAAACGCCTGTTTTTTTTCGCTTTACTTGCTAAGGACAACACAGAAATTTATCTTATTTTCTTTCTTAGTATATTCACTTTTTCTATGAAAACTTATAAATCAAGCCAACAACTGTTTTTGATGATTCAACACAGATGTTTTCTGATTGCTACAAAGCATTCAGCTAACTGTTTTTCAATATAAAAAGATGTAGACAATCAATGATAATCTTTGACAATCAAAGCAATCAAAAATTCGGCTTTTTTCCCTTGTTTTTGACATAATTATTAACGTAACATAAGTTTTTTCAAGAATAGTCATAGTAACTATTATTCAAAAGTTCTATCAAAATAAGATGAAATAATGATGATCAATCAATCATAAATGAAACTTTCTTAATAGGAATCATTTTAAAAGTAAGTTACCCTTCAATGTTGATGATTATTGATAAATTGAATAAAATACATAAATATTGATTTTAATAACAGAATAATATTTTCTAAATAATACAATGCTGTTTACTTTGTTCCTTCTTCAACTGATGATTTTGATATAATTATTGTAATAAACTCTCCAGACCGATCAAAATGAAAATTATTAAAGTATGTAATGAAGAAGAATATTCAGAAGAGATGTATTCAGAAAATTAAATGTCATATCGTATCTTATAATTATATTGCATCTACTATCTATAAAAATACAATTATAATACGTGGCTTAATAGAGAAAATCAAAGAGATCAATAAAATGGGAGCACACTAAAAGCTTAAATAAATGTGATCCGCTTGTAATTGGTCATGGTATATAAAATAAATAATTTAACGTGGAGGTACGAGTATATGTTTGCTTAAAGTTAGTAGACGATTTACTTTGCAATGCTGTCGAATCTATTAGTCTTCTTTCAGCATATTAGAGTACGTGATTGCTTAGCAGATAAATAAACTTACATTTTCTGCTTGCTCAAGAAGTTTTCTACATCACATTAAAATATTTGTACTTTTCTTTTCACTTTTCCTCTATTGGAAGTTCGGATCGTGTAAATACATAAACTAAAAGTCAACAATAAGGAATGAGTGTAGATGATATTTGATAAAAAAATAAAGCAACAGATAGTTTATAGGACATTATAAAAAATCCATGTGTCAACTTTCATCATATTAAATGATGTCAACAATGTACAATAGAAATATATGTAAGTGAATATCGTTTTTCCCCATAACTAAGTCCTTCATCGCTTTTGAAAGATGATATTTTCTATTATAACTACTTTCAAACAAAGTATAGACAGTTTCCAGGTCATATACACGATGTCCAAAAAGTCACCTAACAAAAGTTTTTTTGTACATCTTTGCTATTTCATTTAACTTTATTGAAATTTTTTTTAAATATAGCTGAATATAAAGGAGTTCTTATTTATTCTAACGATCTTCGACATTATTATGCAAAATCATCTCCTTGCATCGAAATACAAAATATTTCTTTTCTTTTACAGATGCAATTTATTGATAAACTAGGCAAGGTGATTTAATTCTTATTTTCATATGGATAAATAGAGCTTCTGGAGTTCTGCACCAATATGTATATTAAAAAAATTTTAAATTTTTTCTTTAAGGGGGGGTCACCCACTCAGAAACGAACTTTGTCATTTCTCATCCGAATTCAACGAAAATTTCAGAGAATGTTAGTCTTGGCTAGGGGAGACTGTGGTTAAAATATCTCCCCAAATCTCTGAGAAACGAATGAGTTACAGTCAAATTATTGGACAAAAGTACCCTTTACGCGGGCAAGGATTTCGATATAAGAGTATTAGCTAATCATGTCGGGCTGGTTTTAGATTGTAGAGTGATTTCAGGACTAGATCCTGCCAGGCTCCGATTTTTGAATTTCCCTTTGTTTGATTTTTAAAAACACTTTCTCGGAAAATGTTCAAATTCAAAGCGCTCATCCAAATGAAATATCTAAGTTTTTTATTTCAGCAAAAGAGAAATTCAAAAATCGGAGCCTGCGAGGATCTAGTCCTAACTCTCCTCTATTCAACAAAAAAAAAATAATCCCTACTTTATTGAGTCGTTAATGAGAAATCCTTGCCCGCGTAAACGGTATGGTCGAAAAAATTGATTTTGAGAAAAACGATAAAAAAATTTAGAGATAGAATTTTCTATTGAAATTCGCAAAAAAATAAAAATGGTATGTTCTCAAGATTTCGTCCATTTTGCGAGCAAAAGGTGCATTTATGAAATCAGCTTCACTTTATAGATTCTCTTCTCTTTTCACGCTGCATCTTGTGGTATATTTTGTTTTTCAATACAGCGTATTAAAATAGAAAAGCAATGTCTTTCAAAAATTGGAAAAGTTCCGAAAATCCCGAAAAAATCTCAGAAAAGGCGAAAGTAGGGCCTCAATCTCTCTTAGTAAGTTTATTCAAATTTGGCCTTTTTGGAGAAAGGTATATATATTCTGAAAGAGGAAATTTCGCCGCATCTTTCTATGACAAAAACTCAATTTCGACTTTTCTCTGAAAGATTGACTTTTCTGAGGGGGGAGGAACCCCCTTAAACGAAAATTTATAGAAAACCACTACAGATAGGCAAAATAACTAAAGAAAAATAACACAGTGATTTCCTCGACACTTGAAAACAAGCAAAATTTTTGCAATTCGATTCAAGGTGATGCTTCTACATATTCGTATCGAAAGTCGCTAGAATAAATAAAAACTCAGCCTATTCATCTCTAATTTAAAAAAGAATTGTATATAAAACTGATGAAATAGCAAAGATACAGCCAAAACGTTTCCTAAATCACATTCAGGACGTGCTGTACACTTACTTAAGACACCTAAAAATGATTATAAAATTCTTTTCGGTCTGAAAAGCGCAACAAAGGTTACTAAAAAGAACCATCCACGATAAAAAGTATTAATTCTCTACGTAATCTCGTACAACGCAATATCTTTTTCGATAGCATTTATTAAACGAATTTCACAAAAAAAACCAATTCATCAAAAAATATCCATGTATAAAACTAAAAGACTATTTGATCTTCTTATAAAATCCATTGCTGGCATGGCCATCTTCTTGTGAACAATCATATTCGTTCCAAAAATGACGCGTTGTTTTTGAGCATGTCGTCAATATGCTTTTCTAAACTGGAATTGATGCTATTATACGAGACCGCCATTGCAGTGAGTGTCTGTATCGAATAGTGAGTACATAGGTGATTAAGAACAAGATTTATGTCATTCATATTACTTTGTTTTGTTCTAAAGCATTGGCTAAATGTTTTGCTCCTTGTGAACCAATTACATTGCTCTGGAGGTCCAATGTGGTGAGTGTCTGTATCGAATAGTGAGCGCATAGATGAATAAGAAGAAGAAAGATGTGATTCATATTACTTTGTTTTGTTTTAAAGCATTAGCTAAATGTTGTGCTCCTTGTGGACCAATTTGATTGTCCTGGAGGTCTAATGTGGTGAGTGTCTGTATAAAACAGTGAGTGGATAGATGAATAAGAAGAAGAATGATGTGATTCATATTACTTTGTTTTGTCCTAAAGCATTGGCTAAGTATCGTACTCCTTCATCATCAATTTGATTGCGTTGGAGGTTCAATGTGATGAGTGTCTATGTAAAATAGTGAGTTCATAGATAAATAAGAGGAATATTGATGTGATTCATATTACTTTGTTACGCTCTAAAGCATTAGCTAAATGTTGTGTTCCTTGTACACCAATTGAATTGAACCCGAGGTATAATGTGGTGAGTGTCTGTGTAAAACAGTGAGTGCATAGATGAATAAGAAGAAGAAAGATGTGATTCATATTGCTTTGTTTTGTTTTAAAGTATTGGCTAAATGTTGTGCTCCTTGTGGACCAATTTCACTGTACTTGAGATTCAATTCAGTGAGTGTCTGTGTAAAGTAATATTCAAGTGTACATTATTAAAATATTTTATGAATAGGATTTCAATTGGACAGAAGTTGCCATGAAATCAAGGAGATATTGTAATGGTATATCCGTGAAGAAGCTGTTAGCAAAAGGCAACCTATCTCACTTCTTACTTTACGCACGTAACGATAAGACGTATTTTTCTCTTACGCTTTTCTTAATTAGATTTCTCCTTACTGTTGTTACTATTTAAAATTCCAATGCTTGTTGTTATCCTTATTCCAATAATCTATAACAACAGTGAAAGAAGCTTATGAGGAGCTTCGGATGAACGATGGAGAAACAGATTGGAATTATTGTAAGAACGGAATGTATGGTAATGCTTATTTCGTTCAATATATAGTTGAAATATACAAGAAACAACAATTGGAAACAGAATAACACGGATCAACGAACAAAAAAGGGAATGATCCCTCTCAAGAGCAGGTGACTCATTACATATCACTTTTGTTGGACCAACCGGTATATATCTCACCAATTCAAGAAATAAATCAACAGAATATGACGCGTACAACAAAGACATCTATCGACTACTCGAAATACAGAACGCTCAATCAAGTTTCTTCAACATGATGTAGACCACTTGATAAAAGTGGCTCATCTGATAAACAACCTCAACGACAAATTAAGAAGTCACGGGCTAATGATCTATCAACAGCTACTGGTTCTCCTTCTGTTCGGAAATGTGGAATATCTGTACCTCATCTAAATCATGCAAATGCAAACAAACTAGCATGTTTCTATATTAGATTTGGTGAACGAAAGTGCTCAAATGCAAATTCTTTCAATCATGAACATTGTGAAATGAATACGATAATCAGTTCAACAACAAGCATTGGAAACGATGGGAGATTTTTCTTTATTTACTCCAACTGGTAATAATCGATATAAGTTTGGCGTGACATCAAAAGCAGTGACGGAACCAGGGGGGAGCTAGCGGTAGTTGAGCTCCCTCTAGAAACGGTTGAGCTCCCCCTAGAAAATTTAAGCTCCATTTAGGTTGTTAAACTTTCGTCACTAAAGAGTTGCAATGTATATATAGTATAAGTTTAAAGAGCAGGTTGTCCATTTTTTGTCGAGCAAGAACTACTCTTTTTCTCATTGCTTCCGTTTATATGTTATGAGTGACACTTTTGTGTCATGGATGATATTAATTGTAATAAGTTAGCGGAGGATAATTTGTCTTAATTTTATTCACGTTTAAGGATAGACTAACAAAAATAAAAAGATCTTAACATTGACGAGAGAAGAAATAAAGTTTTACTCTCACGAAATATATTATTGATTTTAAACGACAAGTTTTTTTTAAAATATTAAATATTAGTATGGAACATAAAAATTCTACTAAACATAATGTTGTTCTTGATAGTTTCATTGCATCTAGTAAAGAACCTCGAGATCAAAATAATAGTTCAAACTTTATTACAAATCAATCATGTTCATCATCTGTATCAACATCATCTTCTCTAATCACAACGAATACTTTAACCTGTTCATCTCCATCTAACCACAGTTCCACTGAGGTGTGCACAATTTATGCTACAACTTCATCTTTAAACACTGAAAATTTGCCACTAAAACCAAAATCTTCATCAAAAATGAATCATACTGGTGTGAGTCAGACAAACCAACACCCACCCTCACAACCTCGTTTAGCAGCTTATACAAAAAGAAAAGGAAGATAGATGATTTCCATAGAAAGGATAGATCGATCGTCCTTTGCTGGAATGTTCAATAGCATTAGAGGCAGTAGTTTTTTTTTATTATTATCGTCATTTTTCTTAACACAGCACATCAACACGAATTCAACAAGATTTATTATAATAGATAGTTTTAACGACTGGAAGTGTGTTTGGTACGTAATAGAGGCTTTGAAAGGCCGTTAAAAGTCAAAATATTGAATATTGTCAACAAATTTATTGAATATCAATCACGTCAAAAATCGAATACGACTGTACTTCATATTCTCGGAAAATCGAGAGCTGATATTAGGATGAAAAGGACTACACCGAGCTCTAAAGCTATCGAAAAAACCTGCACTACTGAAGACATTTTGGATAATGAATATGGAGCTCAGCTCCCTCTAGACCGAAATCCTGGTTCCGCTACTAATCAAAAGATGATTTTTGGAAACTTTGGGATTGTAAGTAGCCAAGAAAAACGGACCAATTGGAACTCGAAGTTGAATGACCACGTGCATTAGCAGATTGGTGTGTCTGAGTTGTACGCTACGTTCAAAATGGTTTAGATAATGAGTTTATTTATAAAGAAATAACCAGAACAATTAAATCTGCGTCGTCAATGTCAAAACTTAAGTATCATCATCCTCCAGCAACAAATTATTATCGATTTTGTATTACAAATACAAACGAATATGAAGAAATTCTTAAAATTGGTACTATAGCAATTGGTCATCTGCTTCTTTCAATAACCACCTTCATTTTCGGGTTGAAAATGACTTATTGCAACAATTTTTGGAAATTAGGACCACGTTGTCCAAAATGTCTAGTAGCTGGGCAACACAATCATCAATGTCAAAAAGCATTATGTTGTGCACAATGTAAAGGTGCACATTTCTCACTTAATATTGAATGTGTCGTGGTGAGGAATTATCGTCGTACATTAAGGCAGGGAGTAACACGATAGGTGGATCATACAAGTGAACAAGAGCTATTTCAACGAGCGATGACAGATTTTTCCAGGCTCAAACAAAAGAATGTAACACACAGCGCATGGACTAATCAACAAGCATTATCAAATGGCGCACAAATAAAACAATACGACTGAAACAGATGGATAAAATAATGGCACAAGTAAATGGTGTTTTAGACATTACACGACAAGTGGAAATAAAGATGGATAATCAGACATTGAAATTGGAATTGTTGGATAAAATTTCATTGATTATGAGACAAGGTATTCTAGTATTGACAAATTTTATGCAGCAGACGATCAATGCAGTGGTAGAGAAGAAAAACAAACAATTATTACAAAAATTGTGCTCTCAATTTGAAGAATTTAAAAATGACATAACGGAAAAATTTAATGCGTTAGTAATCGACCATCAATCACCAGTTGATTCGTTAGTCCGTCAAACTAACAACGGAACGTATCTAGACAAATAAAAAAAACTCCAACAACAACATCAACTGAGTACAAGAACATGTAAGTAGAACAAAATCAGTTGATAGACATTTTGAATGACGAATAACGTTGCCTCACCCTCAAAATGTGCTTGCATCTGCTTTTTTCTCTCATTACTATCCCAGTAATTTTTCATCTCCCACCAATGTAAAAGATGCAATGATTCAAAGAGTCATTGACTGGGGTTCCCTCCTAAAGTGATAAAAAATGTTAGAGAAATTATAAATGAATGGCTTTCAGGCAATACATCTAGTGGAATTCTTAGTATGTGGGAAAGAAACATTACAACTATGGAAGAGTTTCACCATTCCACATTTTAATACTTTTTATCAAGAAGGAACAAACGATAAGGGAGGAGTCATAGCAGCGATAGGTAAACCTCTTAAAACAACACGTATCGGTGTTAATATTGAAAATACAGTAATAATAGACAGTAAAGGACTCTTGTCTGGCTCCATGAATATCGATTTGCCGACTTCTGGAAAATGGCAAAAAAATAGTTACGCTGAATAAATTAAAAAGTGGAATATCAAAAATCGATCAAACCCGCCACATCTCGCTGTTACCTACTCATTTTAAGTTGCTTGAAAAAATTATTCTTGAAAGAACCAAAATTTTGGCAGAGGGTAATCAGTTAATTCTTGCTGAACAATCGGGGTTTAAGCCGGGAAGTCTATTGCCAACTAGAGTACTGTCCATTTACCAGAAGATTAAGAACAACTTAGCAGCCAACATGCCAACCTTGAGCATATATGAAGACTATAAAAAGCCTACGATATGGTCTGGCATGCTGGACTGCTAATAAAACTGCACTACTTGGGAATTCCGCCGGATCTCTAAAAGATAATAATATCCTGAATGAGAAATCGTCAGGCGTATATCACTATATATCAGCGGAACTTCGAAAAATTCGACATGAATATTGGACTCCTTCAAGGAAGCATCTTGAGCCCTGTCTCTTTATCATATACCACTATGACCTAAGCAAATGTCTTCGAGCACATTCAGGTCATCTCTTAGCAGATGAGTTGAGCGTGCTGATAAGTACCCCGATAACGAGACCTCTGCACGCGATGGTAGAACATGTAGAAAAGGAGGGAAATAAAGTATGTAAAAAAATAACAGAATATGCGTTAAAATGGAAACAACCGATCAACGCACAAAAATCGGTCGTACAAATATTCTACTCACAAGTAGAACGGCCGGAAATGAAAATCTATATGGAAGGACAAGGACTAGAGATCGTACACAAATTTAAGTATTTGGGATTTACTTGGACTAGCCAAATGTCACTGAAACCCACAGTCGATCACTGCGTATCTAAAGTTGACAAAGCACTCGGAAAGCTAAAATGATTGAGAACAGGTAGACAAATTTAAACTCCGATGCTAAGACAATGCCTTTTTGCATATGTTTTTCCGCACCTCGTGTGGATCTACCTTCCCGTTTTATCTGTTTCTGCCAAAGACTTAACGGGAAGTGTTGGGCAGGAAGCTCCGTGTGACAATTACACTAGTACACAGATGCCTATATGTATCAGCGGTGGAAATATCTACACTAGCTAAAGAAAAAGCATTGGGGTTCTATGCACAACGATACATAAAGAAGAGAATCGAAAAAGTATACAAGACAGACTTAGGAAGATCACTCTTTCTTCACAACCTATTTTATTGGGACACCTTCAAAAAGAGAAAAAATGACTTACTAGGACACTACTTCAGACTGAGAAGAATGAAGAAGCTAATAATTAGGCATGCATCGCTTTTGAATAAATGGATTAACTTTGTGAAACAAGTAGCAATCAATAATTAAACACCCTAACCGATCAATATGACCCTCTAGGAACAAAGCAATTAGCAGAGAAAACCTCAGCCATGACGAAATGAATCAGATGCACATTACTTTATCCAACCGATAAAATGTTTCTTCCTTTTATTTTCTCTCTGTATGCAAGCACTCAACAGTGTAACATTTTACAATAAACGCAGAAACATAAAAAAAAAGAAACCTATCTATAGCAACACAGAGTCATACTTGGTTGTCAGTACTAGTATAACTGATGTGTCTAATCTAGACTATTGTTGAAATGAGTTACATAGAAATAATAGAAATTGGCCGGGTATACAGTGTAGTTTTTATCACAGAATATTTTGGATCGGTTTTGACTGAGAGAAAATGTGGAAAGAAGTGTAGATGTTGATAATCTTAGAAATCCCGTATATACAAAGAAGAACGTTTTTTCTTAGGAGGGAACGCGCCACAATACTACTAGCTAAAGAATGTTTTTTTCACGAATTAGGCAAGATGATTAAGAAACTTTGATGAGCTAGATCGCGTGGTTCACAAGTCTCTCATTTTATCTTTTACAAGAACTTATGGACTTTATAGATGATAGCTGTTAAACGAGTTTAGAAATCAGGCTATTACAGGCAATAACTCACATAACATAATAAATAAACGATCTTTTTAACCTCATTATTCTGATTACTTGCGGTCAGTATTGTATAGTTGGACAATAACCTGAGACAATATCATATGAGACTACGCTGAAAATGTACCGTATCCAAAATTGTAAAGATTAACATTCTAGATTAGATATACGAATCCATTTAATCCTCTTAATATTGATCGATAGAAAATTGAACGCGACCCAGCTTTTTGATTAATCAATGATAATCAACATTAATTGAAATATTCGAAAGAATTTACTGTGTGTTTAGTCTATCAATCTCTTCCATTTCAATCTAATCTTAGTGTCTATTGTTATTGAAAATAGTTAAAGTCGTCATATTCATCATAATATAGTGTATTATCATAGAGGTGTTTCAGCTCCATTTCATAGTAACAGTTCTTTAAAAAAAAGTTATTTCGGGTATATGTCGAATCAGGTTGAATTAATATAGTGAGGCAAAAAGACCGAGAAGGAAATCTTTAGACTCTTGCGAACTATCAAAGTTACGAATTTTATAACCTTCAATTTTTACTTCACCTTATAATAATTGCTTACGAAGTCGAACATGAATACTATGATGAGTCATTTCTACAAACTAATATCAACAAAAAAGAACACATTCAAGTTATTATAAACCACTTCATACATGATATTTTCGCTTTTTTCATCATTAAAAAGAGTAGCTTTGAGACTTTCAAGAAATGTGTTGATTCTCTTTTGTATTTTGTAAGATATCGTAGAGTTCTATAAACTCACGGAATTTTTCACAATACTTGTATATATGCTTCTGAGTTCGTTTCATCGATATCAAACAATGAAGTATACGATACTCTCCAATGAAATCTATCTGTTGGAATCAGGAATAGAAAGTTTGAAGGAAACTAATACATTAAGAAAAATAATAATATTATTTGAAAGATGATAAATATATGATTTTATCATAGAAATAAAGATTACCTGATATCGATGGTACGTGTCTGTAATGGCATTCAATCTTGTACAGACGTTACGACACGACAGTAGAATTGTTGGTTGATCAAGATGGTCAAGAATTCTATAAATCAGCTCGATTAGTAGTGTATGCAATGATAAATTCATTTTGTTCGACATCGATGTTGCTTCCTTCGAATTGCGTGTGTGCGCTGTCTAAAATAGACTGTTTCTTTTTAAATGTTCGTTTGTATACGTTGTATTATGAAATTCCTTTTTGATGGTGCAATTTTTTTTCTCCATATGGAGAAATGCAAATATGTCAAGCAAACAGTGAAATGTGAAGGCCTTGTAGAAGCAATTATATATTGCGTTCTTTTTATATTTCATACAACGTAATAAATTGCTTGCGTATTGATTTTTCATTCTTCGGTAGCAATTATGCGAATGTAACTCACAGTTTTGTTTTGGCTTAAATCTATCATAAATTTATTAAGAGAAAAATCAAATGAACAGTTTTAAAGACAGTGTAAAAGTAAAAGGTAAATGTCATTAATAACGATGTCAGTTAAAATAAATGGTAATATTACTGTTTGAATTCATCCCTTGAATTTCTTGTCAAACATAATGTTTTCATTTTCGAATAATGTTAATATTTATAAAAGGGTTAATACTTAAGAGAATAATGATTATATTGAGTAATATGGCAAAGATATCATAAGTGCACTAAAAAAGCCACACTTCATTTAGACTGATCAATATGTCAATGCTTAACAATCAAAACTATGACAGTATACTGAAAACTGTCCAGTACAATAGATGTGAAATACATTCTCTATCTATTTTAGATTTATTTCTGTTTTATGTATGAATCCAAGTGTGACACTTCAGTCGTATTTTGCGTTAGAGTACTAAAATTAATATTTTATATGAAACTAACATGACTCAATCTGACTTAATAGTTTAGATAGCTCACTTTATAATCACAAGTAGCGTGAATCCAAAAGATCTATCTTTATATGATTAAGAAGAAAATTCATTTCGAAGCCCTAGATATTTTTTCTGGGACTGAACAATTTCGATCTCTATTTCTGAACTACAACATGAAGATTCTGATATAGTGTCGATTCAAAAAAGCATTGATTTTTACCTATTTCAAGTTTTTTCACTAGAAATGTGCCAGTTACTTTTTTCATGCTCATACTATCAAAACTATTGATCTGTTATTTAAACAAGAATCGTGCCAAAATGAAACTTTTGCAATTGTGTTGAATTTATCGTACTCAGTGTACAATAGTTTTGAGAAAAAAAGTATGGCATCGAAACTATTATGAAAAGTCAATTACTGTCCACTAGTTGTTTAGTGATATTTCATGAATGGCTCATTGAAGTTTAAGGAGATCCCCCCCATTTAAATAAGTCAATGTTTGTCAGAAAAATCAAAATTGAGATAAATGCATGGTAAAGTAGTCCGTTGTTCAGTCTTTCATAAACGATAATAATTTT
>JAJEKB010021601.1:1124185-1214880 GCA_022393335.1 Macrotrachela quadricornifera | reverse complement strand
TGATCAAAAAATCGACTACTTATAATGTCAGAATAACATAAACATTGTCATTAGAGATGTAAGTCAATCGTTCGAGCCATCACTACCGATTCATACAAATAGATACTATTTTTTTTGGACATTTTCGACAAGCAGGGAAAGTTTTTACAAATCCTCTGTTGCATTTTCTTATCAACATATCATTTATCATAAGTTCCGTCATTTCTATTTTTTTCAATAAACCCTAGCCGCCGAACAAATCATCAACTGACACCTCTAACTGTTATACATAGGAAAAATCTGATCATACAAATTGTTAGAAACATAAAATTATGATTTTCATTAATACTTATAACCATTTATTATGTTCTAATATTGTAGTTCCAAGACATATTTTCTGTAATGTATTCTTACTTTTAAAAATCGTCCATGTTGATTTTCCAGCTCGTGAAAATTTCGAATGACTTGTTTCAAAGAATACAATATCTATATGAGTCTTAATTGAAATTTTCATTGGCAATACATGAGAAAAATAAAGATCTAATGATTACTGAGATTTTACTAATTATTCATTGATTTTTATAAATAGAATACTGATCTTCATCGATTCTAGTTATTAGATAAAGTCTAAAGAAACAATCTTTATTATATATATGTTAAAAATCTTTTATTACAAAAGGTAAAAAATACTATTACAAACTCATCTATCACATATATATAAATATTGATGATTGGATAAAGAGAGAAAGGTCACTTTATATCTCTTGCTTATTAAAAGTCAGTATAAATTTCTCTCATTTATAAAATTCTAAAGTATGGATTTATTTTTTTATAAAATAAAAAAGGTCAAACAGAATTTATTTATTTAATATAAAATGTTTAATAAAAGATGAATACATGGATGAATAACTTGAAAATAATTGTTAAAAATCTATTAGAAATGTAATCTGTATAATTATATTTATTCGTTTATTTCTTCTTCTTCATTATTAATAGATTTTTGAATTAAATCTATATAAGTTTGTAAAGAAGAAGAAAGTAATTTTAATTGATTTTCTCCATATACTACTAATAATCTATTTTTACGACTGATATCTAATTGTTGATCAAGTTTATTCTCAGATAAATTTTCATCGAATAAATCCTTATCTATTGTTAAATTTAAAATCTTAAATGGATCAATTGAATATTCAGATCCTCCAATGCCCAATTCAGCCATCTCCTCTGTAATTGACTTAGAACCAAAATTAGATGGCATTGCACCTCGTTCTATAAAAGAACGTAGATTAATATCTTCTAAATATACTAAAGTAGTACCACCTTGACAACAAGACCAACTTATAACTGGAAAATTATTTTCATTAAGATTTTTAATATCATAATTAATTAATTGACATGCATCAATATATGATTGTCCACACCATATTCCACATAACATTGAACTTTCTTCACAATCATAATACATAAACCAAATAATATCTTTAGTAGCATCTATTATTTTTTTAAAATAATTTCTTTTCTCATGCATTCCAAATGTCTCTCGCCATGCTGTGCCTATTTCATAATTATATGAATATTCACTAAAAAATACATGAATTGCAGATGAAAATATACGAAAAATTCTCGTAATCTGGGATTTATGATCATGTTCAGCAATGGATAATGAGAGTAATAATGGCATTTTATCTATATCAATATATGAAGGAATTCGTTGTTTAATATATTCATGAGCCATTTGTATACGCTCTTTGGTTAAATAATATATATTATCAATAATCGTTTCTTCGGTTTCACTATCGTATTCCCTTGAACGCACAATATTTGCCGTTCTCTCGATACAATCTACCAAATATTTAGTCAAAT
Organism: Macrotrachela quadricornifera; assembly: GCA_022393335.1. Lineage (NCBI taxonomy): Eukaryota > Metazoa > Rotifera > Eurotatoria > Philodinida > Philodinidae > Macrotrachela > Macrotrachela quadricornifera. Next base: position 1,213,038 of record JAJEKB010021601.1, on the reverse strand, counting down.
TTGAATATGGAGTTTGAATTTGTTCCGATTTTGACATATTTATATATCTGAAATAAATTTCTAATGATACATACATTCTTTTATAATAGTATAATAGATATGTCAATTATGATACTTTTGCTATTGCAATGGATATTTTCTTATTTCATAAAAGTAAGATAGTTCGTTCTATTTATTAATATATTCTTATTCTAATATGATTACCGTTATTACACAACAATCTGTAATTTTTCTCACTAGTTTACTTTTATCTTATTCTTATCTAGAATAAATTGTTCTCTTACATTATAACATCTACTCTCAATAGTTCGACACATCTGCTTTTTTTCTGCTACTTCTAATAATCTTATTTCTATTATATCGACTACTAGACTTGTCCAAATACTTTTCGATACAATATTTCTCTGGCAAAATAAAACACTTATCTTTACAATAGACAATTGCTAATCTGCAAATCTTGAGAGTAACTTTAATCATATAAAATTAAACACTGTTTTCATCATATTTTTCTATGAAATTAAATAAGCATAGATAAAAAAAAAAACTTTAATTTGTTTTCAATACATTTTAATAGGAAAAATTATGTATGTGTAGAAAATTAAAAGTTTTTGGCTTAATTTAGAGAAAAAATAAGAATGAGTTTAGATATTTCTTTAGGCTAATAAAAACTGGCTAGATTGATTTAGAATTTTGAACTTTCGTCAGTAAGCTCAATGGTCAACATTGATTCATAAATATATAAATAACTATTCAAATGAAAGACAGAAAAAAATAACATGAAATCGTTACCAAAACAACGAACATTCTACATCGTGATAATGATGATCGTCAAAATTGTGAATTAGTGATCGGAAATGTCCATTGCGGCAGTGTCAGATTTTTTTTTAGAATATTAAATTAATATGAAAACCTTGGATTTCAATCCGAGTGTTATCTGTACTTCAAAAAGTAAAAATAGTTGACGACAAATTGATTTTGATCGACACTCTCGAAAAACTAGCTATCGAGAGTCTATGATCAGCATTTTGACTTTATCTCATCAATGGATTGGACAGAAAACAGTTTAATCTACACATTCATTCTACTCAAGTGAGCAAGTTATGAGATAAAAGAAGTGCTAGAATTAAAAAACTGAGGAAAATCGAAGAAATCTTACTTTCCGGGACGGTGGAATATTGAATTTTTCTATCCTGGTACACGATATCCTTGACTTATTTTTCTACAGGACATAGATCTCATCAACGACACATCTTTTTTCACTAAATTATGAAAATAAAAAACCTGGGGCAATATTATATATTTAGAAACCACAGAAATCGAGCTCAGATTCGTGTTCAGCTTAAAAAACTGGGTACGGAGGAGTTATTTCACAATGGATTTGCGTTTGTATCTAGCGAGACTATGGGCATAGATAACCTGATGGATCTATCAAAGATATATGATAGAGAGAGGCATCAGTATTTTCATAATAATCCACCAATATAAATATCTATCGAGTTCGGATTTTATCCATTTGATAACTCTTTTTCGTAGCGACGAAACCATGCATCTAGAACACCCCAAAACCGCTACACACCAGAGACATATTTAGGCAACTTTCATTTTAAAATCTACGATTTGATTCAAAGCTAATATCATATTTGGAATGAGTGTTAAAAACTGAGCCGATCTGTGTATGTTGGGAGTAATTACGAGAAAAAATTTTTATTTGAAAGAACCCTATACCCCCTCAGGAATGGTACGGTCACTAGTGACAATTTTTTCTCTAACTCACGAGGGAGGTACCCGAAGTGTTCCATCAGGTTAGAGCTCATATTTTGCCTCTAAGTAGACCTCAATATGACTAGCAAAAGCCCAAAAGGATTTGGGTCGATGGGCCTGTGAGGCTGAATTATAATCGTTTTAGTGAATTTTTATCCTATGATCCTGGTTTACCTGCAAAATCGAATTAACGAATTTCGAACTGAGATTTTGTCCATGAAGAAGTCTAAAGGCCACCAGAATACACCGAAAGTTTTAGACCTAACCATTGCATTCTTCTTAAGAAAGTCAATTTCAAAAAATCGACTATTTCTTAGGAAAAATTGACAAAATCGGAATTTATTGTAAATTGAATTTCTTAAGAAGGATGCAATCGCGAGATCTAAAACTTCCGGGGTATTCTGGTGGCCTTTAGACCTCTTCATGGACAAAATCTCAGTTCGAAATTCGTTGATTCGATTTTGCAGGTAAACCAGGATCATAGGTTAAAAATTCACTAAAACGATAATAACTCAGCCTCACAGGCCCATCGACCCGAATCCTTTTGGGCTTTTGCTAGCCATATTGAGGTCTACTTATAGACAAACTATGAGCTCTAACCCGATGGGACACTTTGGGCACCTCCCTCGTCAGTCATTTCTTGACAGATCATTCTCATGTTCTTCTCTCGACCGAAATACTGATGAGACAATTCTGTGTACAACATTTCAGCTCAATCGAATGTAATTGGAAGAGTTATCGTCCAAACGGACGGACACTGACCGATTTTAGAGTGCACTCACTTTTTGAGTAGGCAAAAATGAAGAAAATGTTAATGATTCTGATGAAATCATATTTGTTCATGATAAAGCACCATGTATGCGAGCGAATAAAACCCAACGTTTACTACAAGACAACGACGTTAAATTTTGGGGTAATGATATCTGGTCGGGAACTTCACCTGATCTCAATGTGGTAGAACATACTGGTTCAATAATTAAAGACGAAGTTGAAAAAAAAATGTTATCAGAAACTGGATATAATCGATATCTTCAAGACATACTCAAAATACGCATCGAAAATGTGTTAACTAGTCTGGAAGAAGAAACCAAATTATTTGAAACTCTTCTATGTTCAAATCCGAATCGACTTCACGCAATGAACAACACTAATAGTCGTCACGCAGATTATTGCTTTTATTTATTAAAGAATGAAAAAAACTATTTTGCAACACATTTACTATGAACATAATTCGATTTACTAGTTTGCTCATGTCTTACATGGATGAAAAGTCGTAATTTTTGATAGTTTGATATATGAAAGTTCTTCAAAGTTTTACTTTTAAGCAGCAATAAACCTCGTTTTTCATGGGCTTTCTCTTCTGGTATAAAATTCATGATGTCTCCTATTTGAAATTATAGCGTTACACCCTTTGAAAAATATTTTTTCCGACTCTGTACTAAATTTCTTTTTGTAATACATAAGTACAGATGAAAATGTATGTACAGAAGGTGATAGACAACTCCACGAACTTTCAGAATATGTAATTGGTTTCAAGAAAAAATATGTTTTTGTAGTGACCATATATTTGAAATACGAAGGAAAACTAATTTTTTCGAGGATATATACGTATTTCTCTCTATAAATCCAGTCCGTGCTTTCGCATTTCTATAAGCTAGGGTCCGACAATGACTAAATCCAACACGTGTAAGGATCTACTAGGAAGTTTCTTTATATTCGTCAGGAACGGAACCTACTGAACGAGATATCTAACATCCAAAGAAATTAGTAAATTATAAACCTAACTAGTCAGAGTGATCGGATTATTTTATTCTAAAGAAAATCATAATTATAGAAATCTGCGTGACTTTCCACATTAATTTACAATATCTTTGACAAAAATGAATCTTTTTACTGTAGAAGCAATTACTTTTAAAAAAAAATTATTACATGATGACGCAATTAGTGAAAACATTCCTGGTGTGATTCATGAGAGGAGGATTTCCGCCTTGCGTGAGGCCACCCATACAGGCACCCATGGCTATTTCACCGATTGAAATCTGCGCAAAGGTGGTGAATGCTAGCTGATTTTGATCAAACACTATCTGTGACTTCTCCTGACTTTGATAACAGAGTTCAATATTATTCTGAATGTCAGTAATATCCCTATGATTAGATGGATAATATTTCTCTAGCATTTTGAGTGATCGCCGGTAGTAATCCAGAGCTTCCTGGTACTTTTTTTGATTATACAGGCTAAAACCAATATTGCAGAGAGTAGTAGCGATGTCAGTATGTCCAGATAAATAGTGCTTCTCTTGAATTTCGAGTGCTCGTACATAATAATCGAGAGCTTGATCGTACATTTTTTTCCCTCTCAAAAGATTTCCAATATTGTGAAGACTAATAGCAGTGTCGATATGATCAGTTGGATAGTATTGTTCTTGCATTTGCAGAGCTTGTTGATAGTTAGTGAGGGCTTCATCGTGCTCTCCTTGCTTCTGGAGAACAATAGCAATGTTGTTAAAGTTTAGAGCAATAGTGGGATGAACAGATGGATAATATTTCTGATTTATGTTGAGTGCTCGTCGATAGTAATCTAGAGCATTCTCGTACTTTTCTTGCTTATACAGGCAAAGACCAATATTGTGGAGGCTAGTGGCAACATGAATATGATCAGATGGATAATATGTCTCTTTTAATTTAAGTGCTTGTTGATGATAGTCGAGAGATTCATCGTACCTTTCTTGATTATTGAGTATTAGACCGATGTTGTTTAGCACATACAGTGATTCTTTGATGCGTGCTGGTTTATCATTCACCATTTGATCATAGACACGATCATAATATTCTCTTGCTTCTTTCCATTCACCTTTGAGATGAAGAGCTCGACCAATATTAAAATTAATCCAAACTAGATCTTCACCATTTGGATCTTTTAACAATTGTTCAAAGTATTTCTGCGATTTATCATATTTACCTAGATCACACATTAGTTTTCCAAATATAATAACAACACTTTTCTCTTCTGTTTCTCGATGTATTAATTCAATGTAATCTTTAGTTATGGTTTCTCCATCACTCGATGCACTCATTCTAATTAATTGCACCCCTCCATCTTCTTCAATTGATTCAAGTCGAAAAGGAGTACTTAAATCAAACAGAACTTCATGTTCATCAGGATATTCACTAAATGTTGCGATATCCGCGAAAATAACATGTTTACCAAGTTCTTTTATGTTACATTCTATTTGAAATAGAACAGAAACAACATCAGTTCGTCCTGTTGGTTTCAATGCGAAAGTGAGTGCTCGTGAACGAAATCGGCTTGTTGATAAATATCCATTAGTAGAAATGAGTTTACCTTGATTTTCTTTTAATTTATCAAATTCTGCTTTATCAAGTTTACCTCCTCGATAAACAGTTAAAATTTGTTCTTTCGACAATAAAATCTTTTCATGTTCACGAGCAAGACTTTCCGAGAGATCACCTATAAAGAAACGAAATGTGTGTAATTGGTCAATATCTTCACTTCTTAATGCTTTATTCAGCAATTTATAAACAAATGATTCTTTAGAATACCAACGAATTGCTTCTTCTGCTCGATATGCACGTTCAAATTGATTGATCACTTCGAATTCTTTTGCATTACCACGATAATAATGTCGACAGATGTTAATCATTTGTTGTTTTGCTTGTTCATGTTGTGGTAAACGTAATATGACATGTCTGAATAGTTGAAACCAAAGAAATTCTGCGGATTGTTTTGATAAATCTTTTATTGATTTTTTATGTTGATCAAAAAAACTGAATGCTTGCAATTGCTTATCGAAAAGATCAATCTGTTCTCGAATAGATGTACATAATGCAGTAAGATTGTTGTAAATACCAATAATTTTTCCATATTTATTCGTTAAATGGTGATATCTGTCCATTTTCATGCAATAAATAAATACTGAATCAATTTGGCATAAAGCTGAAATATGTGGTAAAATTTCTGATGCACGTGATCCTGATGTGATTAAGAAGATTTTTTCCTTATTGATGGATTCAATGAATCTGATACACAGTTCGAGATCTGTATAAAATTTGACATAATCATTAATTGTTCGTAATTGTTGTTTTGTCTCCTCAGTATCATCACGTAAACCAATATTTGGATCAAACCATATAAGAGTTGTACTCTCTTTATTTTCAAGAGGAGTCGATGCTGAGTTATGAATCATGATAGATGATATTAAATCAGGACGCTTTTTTCAACTTCGAGTGAAAAAAATTGATGAATACAAAAAGAGGCAATAAAAGAATATCTTTTTATATAAAGAAGTCAATCATATGTCCTTTGCTTGCGTTCTTATCTTTTTTAGTATTTCTCTTAGGTTGTAAGTCTTTTTTTATTGTGTTATCAATGAATCAATCTATGACGTCACATGTTAAATATACTTGGATTGTGGGAATAATAACGTGTGCGCCAGGTAAAATGAGCCTCTCAGTATTTTAACTATAGCTTTTTTTCTTTTTGATCCTTAGAACTAATTGTTCATCTAAAATATGCGCCGTGAAATTCTCTACAAGCCCATAATCAAACTTATATCTATAGAAAGTAACGGAAAAAAATTAAACGAAGATTATTCAACACATAAAGAGCACCTAACTTTCTAAGCTAAGAGATGTGCCATGAATGGCTGCAGTTTGTATCGCCTTTTTTATCATCTAATAAGTTTATTTTAAAAGGAAAATATATCATAAGATGCAGCATGAAAAGTTCTGTAAGTTACATTCAAAACCTTGTGTGTTCTTTCTTTCCAAATTGAACGAATTTTTGTCTGACCAATTTTCATTGCTGCGAAAAGGTCATTGATTGGTCGCACGGAATTCTGCTTATTTTGAAAATGAAAGGTGCAGATATATAAAATAAATTGTTCCTTGTAAATTGTAGAGCTTCTTACACCGCAGCTCGTAGTATATTTTGCTTTCTTTTGATAAAATATAATAGGTAATTACAAGATGAAATAAGAAAAAATGAATTCGTAGTACACCAAAACTGATCTCGTTTGCAGCGTAGAAAATTAATCACATAGAATTTTGCCCATTTTGAAAACAAAAACTACATATATAAAATAAGGTTTTTAATTTAACTTGTAGAACTTTTCACACTGCATCTTATGGCATAATTTGCTTTTAGCATAGATGCACTAGGTGATTAAAAAAAATCGATACAAACTGCAGCCATTCATGGCACATCTCTTAGCTTAGAAAGTTAGGTGCTCTTTATGTGTTGAATAATCTTCGTTTAATTTTTTTCCGTTACTTTCTATAGATATAAGTTTGATTATGGGCTTGTAGAGAATTTCACGGCGCATATTTTAGATGAGCAATAAGTTCTAAGGATCAAAAAGAAAAAAAGCTATAGTTAAAATACTGGGAGGCTCGTTTCACCTGACGCATCCGTTAGAAATCGTGTTTCTAAACTACCATCAAGCTATTCATTTATAAAATTGAAAAAAAATCGAAGTCAAATTCGAGTTTCTCGATCTCAACTGCCTTTGGCCAAACTTCATGAAAACAAATATTTTTTGTTAAAATTTTATCGTTTGTTTAAAAAGTTGAGCTTCAAAATATTTTTTAGAAAACTGACTTCAGATTTGAATTCCTCGTCCTCGATTACCTTTCGGTTAACTCTTATAAAAATATTTTTTTATAAAAAAAGTGGTTCTTTGTGTGAAACATAGATCCAAAAAAACTTTTAAAAAACTAACATCAGATTCGGGTTCGTCGATCCTAATTACCCTTCGGTCAACACTTACAGAAAAAAAAAACTTTTATTTTACTTAATTTTTGGACCAATCAGTGAGGTGCGGACATACACTGAAAAAAATAAAGGTTTACGATTTTGCAACGTATAATAAACCCTTTTTTCCATTTCTGAACTGCGTCATAAACGAAAAAAAGGGTATATACCTGCCGATATACCCTTAAAAGTTTATCAGACTGCAACGTATGAAATACCCTTTTGGGGTTGATCAAGAGGAAGCGTATATCAAAAGGTTTATGACATTGATGAACGAAAAAAACGTACATTAAAGGGTTCATCAGTTTGATAAATCATTTTCGAGGGTTTATCACTCTACGCTTATTTTTTTCAGTGTAGAAGCAAGCAAGCAAACAAATAATTTATTCTTGCTAGACTCTTCTCTACGAGAAAGAGAATAACGCTTCTTATTGTGTTATAGTAAAAGCATTGCGGGAACTTTTTCAACGGCCTACGTATCATCGATATTAGAAAATTTTTCTTTTTCGCTGGGGTATGTTCCTCTGAATTTCTCATCAATGAAAAGTGATTTTTCATCAAATATTATCGAGATTAGAAAATGATTTTGTTTTACAGTATCAGAGGGCAGCTTCGATTTTTCATCGATGAAAAAATGAAAGAATCCGTATTCTACTTGGGTTGCATTTTTATGCTACGTGTGATGCGAAATCAATTTAGTGTAATGAAAAGTCCAGAAGAAAAAACAAAAGTTTAGTTGAAGCTTTTGAACATTTTAATATCATTTTGATGAAAAATTATTTAAGATTGATGAAACAGCTGAGAAAAAAAATAAAGTTCTATTTTCATGTTGTTAGCTTTATAACATAATGTGAGATGAGAAATCAGTATGAATTTCTGAATGGTTGATAAAAGTAATCGTTCTGTAATAGATTCGGTGTTGAAGAGTTGGAGAACGTTTTGTATAGTCGTATAGGACCTCTTGAAGGTTAGAAGTTAAGAAAGTGGATTGGTTTAGCGTTTTCGCGTTTATAAGATTAAAAATCGATGGATAATCAGAAAAAAAATCGTTTAGCTTATGAGTTGCTGTCCAGATTCGATCGGAATTCATGGCTTTGTCGTTCACTTATCGGGAACGACTGGAAATCGTGGTGACCGCTTAGTGTTTGTGGTGGAATGTATGGGATATGGTTTCAATATTTTCCCGTTTATTGATGGAATCTGAGGGAAGTTATAGGAAGATGCAGGAATATTGTTTGCATATTGAGTGCAGGATTTCGCTTATGTTTTCCGGGTGCGTCTGTTGTATTTCTTCGAGAAAGTAGTATGGAGAAATTTTTTGTAGTCCATTTCTGGTAGATCTTCCATGGTGATTCTGGCGAAGGGATTTCCCAGGTTTATTTGTAATATAGTACGAGATTTTCAGATAGGAATAGTACTTCCTTTTCCATAGATCTTCCTGTAGCTTCCGGAGTGAAGTGAGCGGGAACCAATGGGAATACGCTCGAGAATACCCTGTTTCTGCTGGGTTCCTTCGGGTTCCGAAGGTGGACATTTCAATATGGGTATAGATCAGAGAAAAAGAATTCCTAAGTTATGATAATATAGAGACTTTATCTATTATTGTTTTTGTTTTTCTATCGTCATTGGCTAGTTGGTTCGACCAACTTTCGTAGACCCTTCAGTGACAAAGCATTGATGACCTTGTTTTACTACTTCAAAAGGGCTATGACTTTTGATCAGCATTCAGAACAGAAAAGACATAATTTACAACAAACAAGAGACTTCGGTAATTGCTCATGTAGATTTACTATTAACCTTACATATGAACAATATAGAAAATTGTGAAAACAAGTCATTTTGTAAATAAAATAGAATACAATTTGTAGCAAAAGAAGTTATGTTGGGTAGAAAATGTCGTAAAAATCGAAGGAAAGAAAGAAAAAAAATCGCAACCAGATAAAAATGTTGTCTGATAGTTATTCTACATATGGAAAAGAAATGACTAGAAGCCGAAAAAAATAAAATTTTTCCTTTACTCATTTTAAAAAGAGAACGCAAAAAAACAAGAGTCATAAAAAATTCATCATGATGACTTTTTTCTTTTCATCCACGCATTCACCGATGAGTAATGTGAAATTACAGTGGGAATAAACCAATATACAGGAGTGGCGCAATGTAGGGAAACCTTTTGTACTAAAAAGACAAAGTGTGCGCTATTTTAGGGAATGTAACATTATTTTTGATGAGAAATAAAAGAAAATTTCCTGATTTTGTTGAGCAAAAAATAGAAATTTTTGAAGATTGGAGATTTCGCACCCCGACACTCCGCTCCGGTCGCGCCACCCCTGCCTATTTATATAAGCACTTTTCATGCAATACGTCCATCACAGAAATCCATTATTCGGAGACGTTTATTAAATGTTAAGTTTGGACTACACAGGATTAGTAAGTAGAATCAATGGTAAAGATTTAGAAAGATGTCGAAGTACGCGAATCGTTTCTGATAAAAGGACACATTTTGTCATGAAACAGATATTGCGCCTGAAATGTGACATCTGTATGAGGTATTCTTTATAAGTGAGTATACGGTGGGATACTTTCTAGTTCCATCTACACCACCCATATATTATCTGATATGAATTTGAAATACGATTCACAAAATGTTACTGAAATAACTCGTGCAGATCGTAAAATTACTTAAAAAATATTAGAAAATTTTGTTGCTATTTTAGATATTCGAAATGATGTATTGGTTAAATAATATACATTCATGCGTGTTATTACTAGCACTCTGCGCTATAATTGTTCGTCGAAGTCAACAAACAGTCTCCAATGGTCAATTTTCTCCTGCTGACATAAAAATGAAACGTTTTAGTAATACTATTTCCATATCAATTCATGAAGAAATACCGGATTTAGTGTCATATCAAGTATTTTTACAAATTTTATTTCGACTTCCTGAAGCTAATATAAAAAATCTTATGGTATTCAAACAACCGTCATCGAACAAAAACAAAGATACTTCATATATCATTCAGGGTTCGCGAATGAACAGTGCTTCCTACGATCGTATTTACCATTCGAAAATGTTGAAAGAAATTGGTATGTTAGCAAATCAAACCAATAATGATGAAAATATTCAAGATTTTATTGAGCATTATATGCCCGATTTTTCTATACGTTATTATACATGTGAATCATTTATCTTTACATTAATAAATGATGCTTTTCAATCATCGGAAAACTTGGATTATCTCATTAAACTTCGGATGATTGTCACTGACTTACATAATATGTTAAGGCATAAACTAGGTGATATTTATCTTGATTCATCTATCATTGATGGACCCTTTTATAAAGCTGAAATCATGTCGCGAGATAAACTTCATTTATTAAAACAAGGCATTGGTAAATATATTACATTTCAATCATTTTTATCAACGACCACAGACAAGAGTCGAGCATTAGATTTTATTAATAAAACCAGCATTGATCATAAAAAACAAGCGATTATTTTATATATAATTCAAATGCACGATGAAGATGACATTCAGAAATTGGTACAACCTTTTGCAAATGTTACTCTTATTAGTTGCACATCAGATGAATATGAAATAATGTTTTCAATTGGTCAAGTGTTCAAGATTAATTCAATAATTCAAAATGAAGCAACCCGTATTTGGACTGTTTATCTAGAAGTACTTCGAACGAATGACACTGAACATTTGATTAATCTTACAAATTATTATCTATCAAAAATAGTCAGAAAAGAATCATTTTACAACGGAATACAAGCAAGAGTCAATTTTGAACCACTTACTATTACAACGTTTGTTACTATTGGTGATTATTATTCATCAATAATCGTGAAAAATTATGAAAAAGCTGAGTTTTATTATAAAAAGTTTTTAGCAGAAGAGCTTGAGTCACCAGAGAATTTTGATTTTGAAGAACAACCACTGTTTTACTATTCTAGAATTCACTATTTATACCACTTAGCTCAAGGTTATATTAATAATCAATTAGGACGTATTCGATATGAACAACAAAATTATCTCGAATCGTCTCAGTACTGTGAAAAAGCATACAGTGCATATGTGAAACTTTCTGAAAGTCCTAGTAAACAAACTTTTCTAGCAGAAGTTTTCAATAATATTGCCAAAGTTTATTGGAAATACTACGGTGAATATGATCAAGCCGCAAAATGCTTATTACATGCACTTCAATTAGATAGAAACAATGTGGAGATCTTTATCAATATTGGCTTAATACAAACATCTGCTGAAAAATATTGGCATGCTATGAATGCTTTGACAACAGCATTGTCCATGATTGAAGCACTTAATGAGACGGATCATCTTTTACTTGGACTTATCTATCGTGGAAAAGGTCAGATTTATGAGAAATCGAAAAGCTCTTGGCAAGCATTATTAAATTACTATTATGCAGAGAATACGTATAATAAGTCAATTCCATCTAATCATGAATTACGTCAGCAAATACGTAATGATATAAAACGGATCAAGACGATTAACAATAATGTGCATGAAGATTTATAAAGATCTAGTGTTACAGGCTAGGCTATCATATACTTTACTATATTATAATATGATTTGCATTCTTCCTTTCTTTTCTTTTATTACGAGTGATATCACATATTTCACTTATTATTATTATTATAATTACACATATCTTTTCCTTTGTTGTGTGATATCACTCTCTAATTATGTATTCTTTGTTTTTCTTTTCCCTCGATCTATCTATTAACATATATATGTGCGTTTTTTTCCTTTTTAAAAAGTCTATGTGATGTGGTGGTTTGTGTATATTATGATGTATGAGTATGTTTCTCTATTTTGCAATAAAGATTTAAAAGGTTCCAAAGGCACTTATTCTCTAATATTTGAAGTTCTCTAATACCTAGTTAATGTAATTTTTTTCTATCTAATATAAGTATTTTTTTGTCGAACAATAAAGCACGCATATTTAAAACATCATTCTCCCATAAAAATTTCGAGAATCGATATGAGCAACATGAGAGATCATTCAAAGAATCAAAGGTGATTTCAAAAATTTGATTGTTTAACTAACCATTTCTCGAAGTATATGAGCACACAAAGAAGAACTTCAAGTGCTGACCAAATTGAGGTTAGATGTTTCCGAATATTATTAATTTTATTACAATGCTTGCAATGCCTCAGTTTTTGCGTCATTTATTTCAGTGCCAACTATAAAATACTTTCCGTTAACTTACTTCTCCATTCTTTTATTAATCAGTTAAAAATTACTTCGTTTTAGGTGAAATTCTATTATTCAGATTTACTGTGTACTTAGCAATTAATTATTTATATTCGATAAACTCGAAAAGTTCTATGTTACTTAAAATACACTCGAGTTTCTTATTCAGCTTAGGATAGTTTTCATCATTATTTTGCTTATGCAATGACAGTTGATGTGGTCTTCTTGTTTTGTTCTGTACCTCAGAAACAGTATGCTTCATTATTGACAAATGTGTCGTTTGCGAGCTATAAAAACACTTGTTTCATGCATATTTGTTATCAAAGAATAAAACAGAAATTTTTTTATACTGCGCAATCAAGATTACATGACCATGTCTTCCAACACAAGCAGCTCTTTATCATCAAAACATGTACTGCTTTCATACAAACATAACAATAAAAAACTTGTCTCGGATATCTATATGTATTTAATAAGCAAACACGTACCTGCATGGATGGATATCAAAAAGGTGGTGTGAAATCGAATTTGTATGATAGGTAAATTCAAAAGAATGTAATTAAAACTTTCACATAAATAATTCATGTATATTTTTTTGAAAGAAAACAATGAGTGGAAGTTTTAAGCAGAGATGTATGACTGTTCTCTCCTCAAGACCTTAGTAGTCAGAGTCAAAGGTCCTTGGTTGCCTTTTTATAAAGAGAATTTATTTGAATCAATAATTTTCAGAGATTATCATTTCGGGATTTCATTATAACCTTCAATATTTGTTTTAACATCAAATGAAACGAGTGAAGATAATGGTAGTGATAAAATTAGAGTCAGAGTATTAGGTTAAAAGTCAGAGTTGTCTTTCTAAAACTGCGATTTTCTTTTGATGTATTCACAATATATTATATAGTACTAGCGGAAGTACTCGCTGCAAAGAGAATATAGTTGAAGTTTTGCACCTTCCACCCGACTTTTTCTGCTGTACATAACACGTCTCCTACAGGACTGTTCCCGTTGTGGGTGAACTATCTGCAACAGAAATTTTCGCGTCACATCTGAAACCTCTTGGACAGGACTTTTACCGGCATACGTCAGGCATCTTTAAGAGGATTGTTCCTGCTATGCATTAGGTGTTCGCCATTGGACTCTTTTCGCCGTGCATGATACCTCTTCCACAGGACTTTTTTCATCGTACCTAGAAACTCTGCTACAGATCTTACCCTGCCGTGCGTGACGTATCTTTCACAGATCTTACCCCATCGTGCATGGCGTATCTTTTACAAAGTTTTTCGTGCCGTGCTTGGGGTATGTTTCACAGAGCTTTTCCCACCGTGCGTGGCGTATCATTCACAGAGCTTTTCCCGCCATGCACAAGGCAACTTCAGTGGGACTCTTCTCATCGGGCTCAAGCTGACACCCTCACTCGCATGCGCTTTAGACACGATCACTCTCAAAATTGCAATGAGCTACCTCGTTTGATTAGAAAGTGAATAAAATCAATCTCTTACGACTTAGATGAAGTTTCACGCACGCCTTCATTTCTCACTCCCAATCATTCTGCCGACTTCCATTAGCGCACTCAAGGAACTGATGCGGATAGTTTCGTGACGCTATCTCTCATGATGATGAAATACATGGCGAGCAGACTCATCAGAATTTCGATCTGTATTGCTCGCGATGAAATTTCACCCAGTCCCTTCCACGCACCCCATTTGGTGGTTTCAACCTCAAGATGACTTTCCTCAGAAGCTAGGGAAGTAGTATGGAAACTTTTGTGACGTTAGCTATCACACGGACTGAATGCATAGCGAACAGACAAACGTTCTTCTTTAAATATACAGATACGTCATCGTTGTGAATCAAAAAAAACCACAAATACGTTGTTTCTGTGATTCCCAGAAAACTAATGGATGCACCATAGTTGTGAACCAAGAAAACATTTGTATACATTTTTTTCTCATATAATCTATTAGTAGCATTCGATTTTCACATTTAAACCAAAGAACCATCGATACAAAATGATTCATCTTAGAATCATAACAAATTCGCTAAATTTCTGAAAAATTCATGCAAATTTCATTGCCATATAACTTGGGTGAAATTTCACCCAAACACCACCATACTACTCCTATTAATAGTAACAGCACTCTATGAACCTGCCGCTGGACTAAAAGAAGCACCGTGGAAACTTTGGTAGCGTTGGTTAAGGCACTACTATCTGGGTGAGATTTCACCCACACCCTCGACTCACATCCTTGTTAGATGATCCCACTATGACCTTCTCCCGAGCCTGGGGATGCACCGTGGAAAGTTTGGTGGTGTTGGTTAAGATACTAATAACTGGGTGAGAATCCACTCACGCCCCAGCTCACACCCTCGTTGGGTGACCCCGCTATGACCTTCCTCGGGGCCTGGGGATGCACCATGCAAAGTTTGGTGGTGCTAGCTCGTACAGGGGCCGAATGCACGAAGAACAAACAGACAGACAGACGAACAAACAAACAAACAGACAAACTTTCTTCTTTATACATATAGATTAATAGATAGATTTAGTAATTTTAATGAATTTAAAAACAATAAACTCTAGCAATACCTTATTTAATTATCAAGAACTAGAGTTTTAAATGATCTAGTTTAAACTGAAATGGAATGTGTACTTTTTCTTATGAAGCTAGAAAAAATGAAATAAACCGAAAATATTAAAGTTTTAATCATAAAAAATTGACGAAAACTCTAAATTACTATTAACCCTAGTACGCCCGTGCTTTTTTACGCACTACAGTAGCAATATACGCTTCTATAAAATTATCTTCTCTATTCTAAGGCCAGTTAGACATACTTGATCATTTAGTGTTTCTAAGCCTATGAGAAATATTTGCTTTCAAAACTAAAAATATCGTCGTTAAGTTAAAAAAATACACTAGTAAAGAACATTTAAAATATCACAATGAAATGAACAAATGTTTGATTAAGCGAAATTCTTCCAACTCGAGTGATTCTCTTATGCATCTTTATAGTGAGAACATCAACATTTATGAAGGTTAGTCTAGTCAAAGGGCAAAATATACATGTATGTTTTGACCTTTGACTATATGGTCGCTGCGTCTTTGATACGACATATAATTTGCTGTATCGAAGATGCAGCGATCGTCGAAATTGTAACTTCAGCAATAATCTTGGCGGCCGGGATAACTTCGATAGGACATGTATATATAATGGAAAAAGCAACCGAGAGGATGAAGCATTGCTATTGTATTTTTGTCCATCACATACACAGAAGAAATTTAGAGCAAAAGTTTAATATTTTATTGTAGTGAAATCAACACAAAGTAAGGTAAAAAAAAAGAGAAGAAATTTTCCTATTTATTAAATTTAACTGAATGTTGTGATAAAATAGTCTGTGTTCGACAGAAAAGATAAAATAAATTGACACTGAGATTTACATTTAGTGATCAATTAGAACAAAATTAGCCAAAACTTTGTTTATAACTCATGTAGAAGAGTCTATGAATGTCAAAAATTTCTCTTTGATTTTGTTTAGATGACATCTAAGGAAGAAAAAGGTATATCTTCTGATCGCGTTAGTAATACATCTAAAGTCAATGTTAACGATTTCGAATGTGCTATTTGCCACGATCTACTCTGGAAACCAGTTGCTTGTCAATCATGTGAAATATCTTTCTGTTTATCATGTATTAATCGATGGCTTATCGATAATCCAAATAAATGTGTTAATCGATGTGAGACATATATTGAACGAAAATGTCATCCATTCATTGCAAAATTGCTTGCTCGATTACAGATTAGTTGCTATTATCAATCAAAAGGTTGTCAACAGGTAATCAGACAATGATCATAATATAGATAATATATTTTTATTTTTATTCATAGGTCATTCCATATGAAGCATTAGACAAACATGAGATTGAATGTGATTATCAACCTCAACAATGTTCTGGTTGTCGACTAGACATGTTGAAGAAAGAGTTTGACAATCACATGAAGACTTGTAAATTAGTTGAATTAACGTGTGAAAATTGCAAACTTGTTTATAGAGTAAGTGATGCTGATACAAAACATACAAAAGACATTTGTTTGAGCGAACAACTTCGACAACTTCGTGATGAATCTAAGCAGAATAAACAAGAATTACAAAGACTCACCAACTTATGGGATAAAATGTGTATATTGAGTGAGTAAAATAATTTATTCAATCTTAAATCATCATAAAACATAAAATTGCTCTTTCAGATCCCAATCTCATGAAAGTGACAGTTAAATTTGATGATTTACCCAGTGCTGCCGAGCAATACAAAGTTATTCCTACTATTTACAAAGGACTGAAATGGGATCAATTTCTGTATATCAATAAGTCCTATATCACTAACGAACATCGGAGAAGTGGATATGTTGCTTGTTTCATAGCTGACAATGGCTTACCTGTAGCTTGTTTTGACGGCGAAGGGTCGATCAGCGTGAAAAATACTAATGAAACATTTACTTTTATCTCTCTTGATGCATGCGCTATTTGGAAAGATTATTCACAATTAACTATCATAGGACAAAGAAATTCATTACAGGTCAATACTCATAAAGTAAACCTTCGTTTTGGTCAACCAGAACATATTCTACTCAAATGGAATAATATTGACAAAATCATTTTCAAGTCATCTAATGGTCTCATGCATTCACCAAATTATTTCCGGCCATATAACACAGAAATTGCGATAACTCAAATGGAAATAAATCTTGTTTGATTTACAACACCATCTTTTAAATATAAACATTGTCGTATTTTTGAATTATTCTTCAATTAAATAATGATAATTGTTTTCTTCAATCATGTAAAAACTTAATGTCTGTATACGTATTGATTAACTAATAATAGCTCTGGAGTTTAAATAGTTAATTTTTTTGTTGTTCTACAAACTCTTACTAAAAATAAATCAATCAACTTAAATAAATAATTATACTTGTTGATTAACTAGAACATCTAAATAACTTAACTGTTCGGTTTAAATTTGTCCAAAATAAAAATTGTATCTCTTTTGAGAACGAACAATGAAATACGAACATAAGAAAAATTATTAAGTATAAACTGTATTAAGTCACTTCATGATAATACCAGTCTTCATCCTCATTCGAATGTTATTGACTATTTAACAGAAGAGAGGATATTGAGATAATGCCATATCCATTGTTCAATATCTATATCAAGAGCAATTTGATTGACCAAGAAAATGAAGAATCCCAGTAGTTTGTGAAATAGGGAACGATATTCGAGAAAAAGAATTTGAAAAAACTTTTGACAAACTATTAGAAGGAATGGAAATCATTTTCAACATTTATTAAAATAAAACTAAAATGTTCACATATTCACTATATTATAGAGTTTATCTAAAAGCCTGTTATAATTCTAGACGAGATTTTCTACTATGTATTCATGCAATAAATCTTTCGATATTAAGGATTTTATAAAAATTTGAAGATCGTTTGAAAAACTTTTGGTGAGATGTATTACATGGTTTATTCAAAAGAAAAATATCTTGACAACTACATATAATAAAAGTGTTGAAATGTCATAATTTATTCTTAATTTCATAAAATAGCCGATTTAATCATTACCAAAACTAGTGTTCTGCATGATTGGTATTTTTGTCCACGATCATGATTACGCAGAACACTAACAAGACTAAAAATATTGAGTCGTTTTCATCCATTATTTACTATTCCATGCCAAAGACTTTTTGATCAGAATATTTTAATTCAAGAAAAGCAATTACAAGTGCTGTCGTTAAAACATCTTTTGTTTGAATAATGGGAGAGTCAATTGTATTTAATGATTTACCATCAATTAATTCTTTAATATCTTTTCTATCTAATAACCATATTTCATTGAATGATTGCTGGTTAATTAACCAGTGGACAGAATCCGTAGAGAAGTTTGTAACATTCAATGCAGAATCATCATTCGAAAAAGTATTTTTTGACCATTGTGAGCTTATGTGTGAATCACCTATAAATATGTTAGAAAACAAAAACACAAAACCAAATTTGAAGAATTAACAAAAAAGCAGATGTATCAAATCATCGTACCTAAAATTTATAAACTATGAAACTAATCGGTAACAGCATTTTCTATATAATATAGGCATATTTAAACAGATTACCAAAATCGATTTCATTTTCGAAGAGTTTTAAAATGACTTACCCCTCATGATATATATGACGCTCGTGACAAACCATAGCTTTTTTTGGATCCAATCAGAAAAGAAACTCTAACTCATCTTACGAGGAATGATCTCCAACTGGCAAATCGTTTTGAGGTTCGAACTCTGTGCATAAGATAGACTCTGGTGAGATATAAAAAACCTCAAAAGGATAAGTGCTGTTAGACCTTCTACCCAGAGTTATAGGCAATTTACCGAAATTTTAGCCTAGGCCATGGCATATATCAACAAATCTAATGACAGTATTTTGACCTAAGATTTTACCTACAGATAGGTCTGTTTGTGAGTAAGATGTGCTGACAATTTCAGCTCAAAAGAATGTTTTCTTCCAGAGATATTAAAGTCTCAAAGAAACACTCACATTCCACGAAAAATGCTAGGATTGTCTGGTTTTTTGGGACTTTAATATCTCGAGAAGAAAACATTCTTTTGAGCTGAAATTTTCAGTACATCTTACTCACAAATACACCTATCTGTAGGTAAAATCTTAGGTCAAAATACTGTCATTGGACTTGTTGGTATATGCCATGGTCTAGGCTAAAATTTCAGTAAATTGCCTATAACGCTGGATAGAAGATCTAACAGCACTTATCCTTTTTAGGTTTTTTATACCTCACCAGAGTCTATCTTATGCACAGAGTTCGAACCTCAAAACGATTTGCCAGTTGGGGATCATTCCTCGTAAGTTGGGTATGTCAAGTGGATGTATTCGCTTTACTCATACAACTATAATTTCGGGGATAAGTAAAATGAAGACAGATAGTTCTTTTTGGACTTACCTCATCCACTCTCTTGAATTTGCTTATGCAATGACAATTGACATAGCCTTTTTTGTTCTGTTCTGTATCTTAGAAACAGCACACTTCAATGTTGACAAATGTGCCGTTTGCGAGCTATAAAAACATTTGTTTCGTGCACATTTGCTGTTAGAGAATAACGTAGAAATATTTTTATACTGCATAATCAAGGTTCCATGGCCATGTCTTCTAACACAAGCAGTTCTTCGTCATCAAAACACGTAATGCTTTCATACAATCATAATGATAAAAAAATTGTCTCAGATATCTATATGTATTTAATAAGCAAACATGTACCTGTATGGATGGATATCAAAGGTGGTGTGAAATCGAATTTGTATGATAGGTAAATTCAAAAGAGTGTAATTAAAACGTTCACATAAACAGTTCACATATATTTTTTTGAAAGAAAACAATGAGTGTTCTCTCCTCATGTCCTTAGTAGTCAGAGTCAAAGATCCTTAATTGTCTTCTTATAAAGAGGATTTATTTGAATCAATAATTTTTAGAGATTATCGTTTTGGGATATCATTATAACCTTCAATATTTATTTTAATGTCAAATGAAATGAGTGAAGATAATGGTAGTAATGACAAAATAGAGTTTTAGATCTTGTAATATGTTGCGCATTATAACTACGTTATGAAAAACTCTTGTATGTTTATAGTATGGCTGAAGGTGTGCAGAATGCAACCATCATTGTCTGTTTTATGACGCCCAAGTATCAAGAGTCTGAAAACTGCAAACTAGAACTTCAATTTGCCAAGAGTCTTAAAGTGCCTATAGTGGCTTGTCGCCTTGTTCGTGATTGGAAACCTACAGGATGGCTTGGTAAGTTTTATTAAATGTTTATAGTTAGGTAAGTCTACTGAGTGAGTCTAAAAATCTGTAATATAAGAAAACTTGAAAAGTAATGTATTTGACGATTCAACCGACTTTTCAGAAAGTCTATGCATCTTCATTATTTCATATATTACAGCTGATGATTCTTCGACATCCTTTCTTATATAAGAATTCAGTTGAACCACTTGCTCTTTTAAGCCGCATATAACCAACTTAGATTGGATCGCATTGATAATATATGATTCTCGTAGAATGATCAAAAACCGATGCACAAAATCGTAAATTCTAGTACGACATCCTCTATATGAAAGCATTTTCAACGCTTTTAATTTGTCATTTCCCAACAGATTTTATTTAAAGTTTCAGCATAAACATCCCATACAGTGCCAACAATATTCATGCCACCAAGTTAGAGAATACATAAAGAAATATAAGAAAACTTATTTTTTGAATATAATGTACACAATTCATAAATTCATCATTATTTCTTCGAGTTTTCAACTATCTTGGATTATAAGATTAATGAACTCTAGAAAAATTCATATTCTTTTCAGTTAATAGCTACTATAGTCTAACTGAACATCTAAACCTAGAATAATACTCAAAATTCTAGGGAAGTTTGGATCTCATTTTTTGAGATTTTTCGCGCGAAGACTACTATACGAAAAAAATTAAATGTGAAATAACAACATGAAATAATATTCACTGAAACTGCTTCATTCAAATAGTCAATGCCAAAATATGGTTAGAATTGGAATTTAAAAGTTTCTTCAAGTGCCCTACTGAACATGCGTGATAAAAGTGGTCCGAATTTATCTCTTTTCTTACATTTGAATGAAAAACTTGATATGCTAACGAATTGTACCCACAAAAGTCACTAACCATTCACTTGATCCAAGATGATCACTACGAACATGCTACAGATCCTATAAAACAGCTAATGTTAGTCTATTAACGATTACATCGATTATATTTTTACACGAGAAACGAACGTTCACAATTCAATGAATTGAATGAAGATGCATCTACGTGGGTCACTCCAAAAGTTTTGAGACCCGGCTCTTCTAAAGGGCGCAGTTCAAGTTTAAGTATTTTGTTATAATGCTTAGGTATATTTAGGATTGTGTGTAACGTTTCAGACTTCTAGGTTTTGTACTTCGCTGTGGGTCATCATTGCTTTTATATTTAGTGTATGTAACTTGCCAACGAATGATCCATCATAAATCAGAGAACTTTGCATTTCATTTTTTAATTCCTAAATATATTTTATTAAAATTCAAAATACACTAAAAGATGCAGCGTGAAAAGCTCTATAATTTATGATGGACAACTAATTTTGCAGTTGCAGTTTTTTGCGTTAAAAACTCGACAAAGTTTTGAGTAATCAAATTCAGACGCTGCGAAAACAAGATTTTTTGATAGAAGGCGACTTCGTTTTATTCTTCTTTCATCTTTGTATTATCTAATATCTTCTGTGAAACGAAAACAAAATATACCATAAGATGCAGCGTGAAAAGCTCTACAATTTACTTAAGACAGCTACTTTTAAAGTTGCACTTTTTATTTTGAAAATCGAGAAAATTCTGAACGACTAAATTTCAACTTGCAAAAAAGTGTTTTTTTCTGGTATGCGGCGAACGTGTTCTTTTCTTATTTATCATCTGATAAGTTTTATTTAAAAAAAGACAAAACACATCACAAGATGCAGCATGAAAAACTCTACAATTTACAAAGAACAGTTTATATTATATAGGCAACTTTTGTTATTAAGAAACACCAAGATTGTAAGAGAGAAATGTTCTAGCATGAAGAAATTCTACACGAATGAAAACGTTCTTTTTTTGTATTTCATCCTTTTATCACTCAAGACATTTTCTTGGCAAAAAATAGAACATGCCGAAAGATGCAGCGTGAAAAGCTCTACAATTTACAAAAATAGTTTCATTTTAATTATGTTTTTGTTATCTTGAAAGTAAAATGAAACTTCTCTGAACTACGAATCGCAGAATTGAGAGTTGGTCACTCAGAATACTCTTGATTTTGAAAGAAAAAATAGACAATCACCACAAGTTTTATATTGTAGATTATAGAGCTTTTCACGCTGCAACTCTTGGTATATTTTGTTTTTATTTTCATAAAATATTTGTAAGGATGAAAATATGAAATTGAAAGTTCTGTCATTTATCGTAAGTCATCCATTATGTAACATATAGAAAATGGCATGTTACCCAAGTAGAAGATATGGTAGATTACGGCAAAGTACAAGACTTAGAAGTCTGAAATTTTGCATATATTCCTAAATATGCCTAAGCATTATAACAAAATACTTAAACTTGAACTACGCCCTTTAGAAGAGCCGGGTCTCAAAACTTTTGGAGTGACCCACGTATATGTGTTGGAAAAAGAATTGTTATTCATTGTAATATCAGGAGCAAGTAAGTAAAGAAGGATTTGCCAAACATATATTATATGAGTTACCGTTACCATTATGATTCAAGCTTGAAACAGTAGTTATATGCGATTTATTGATTATATTCAGGTATAGTCACAGCTGGCCTACTAATGGTAGATCTACGAGATGTTACAGATAACAACTTTGAAGAAAAAGCTGCTCTGGTGCTCGAGCAAATTTCTCTCATCTGGCCCACTGGAACGAGTTCTCAACATGTCTCTCAAGTTATAAAAGACAAGATGCACAACAACCAGGAAACTGTAGCAGGTACGTTTCTTTACTAAGAGAGAGACCGAGTCATTGTGTTCAATTTACCGTTAGCTGATAGTGTATCTTGATTACATTGAACGAAAGTAATGAGACAATATTTATAATTAATATAAATCCCTTTATATATGTAGATAATTCATAGACAGAAAAAAAACAAACTTTTTTAAAAATATTCTTAATGATCTCTTCTAAGATGATTATATGATTATCTCGTCTGGATTATAGGAACAGAATAATTATTGAAATCAGTTGTAAAATGTATAACGAACAGAAAAGAGATTCGTGAGTTATCTATGTTAAAGGAGAAAACAACGAAGATATCATTTCAGGTTCTTCACACATCAAATGGATGTGGAACTCAAATAAGGATCCATGGTCTGACTCAGAATTGGCTGAATGGTATCCATATTCCGATTTAGAAAGCATGCAAATCGAAGAAGCCTATCAAAAGAAATTACCTAATGTGCTACTTGATAATTATCATATTGATCTAGAGAATCTCGTCCAAATATCTAATTATGATAAGTCGAAACAACGAGTCATAAAAAGGGTAGTCGATGGTATTGAAAAAGCATCGATTGTACAAACGAGATTCACATCAAAACGTATTCTACCATCAGCACCCTTCATACCAGTGTCATCGGATAGTTTCATTGCTGCAACTAGTCGTTATTTTGGATACCATCTTCCTTCTCAAAATCCATTAACTGACGATGTCGCTTTACGAATGGCAGTCGAAAAAGCAGCTGAAGGTCTTTTAATCGAAGGTAAACTTATAAGCAAAGGTAAAGACGCAGAATGGATAGCTAAAGAACTATTAAAGGTTAAAGATCGATCTCGAGATGATATTCACAAATGTTGTGGTCGTTTGCATTCTATGGAATCATTTCTCTACAAAGAATTAAGAACATACATGCAACTTGTGGGCGATGAGCAACATGAAGCAGTGTGGAAAAATAAGATAGAGACATTGGGCCCATTTGCTTTTCTACTTGCTCAACTGGGAAAACATCAGCTTGGCTCAGGGAAGAGAACGGTTTATATGGGAGCAAATTTATCCGATGATCATATTGAAAAATTTCGTCAAAAATGCATAGTTTCAGGAAAAAAACTCGAATGGATGAAATTTCCTGCATTTACACAGACATGTCAAAATAAAGCTGTAGCCGAGCATTTTGGTAACGTAATTTTTGTGATTGATGTAAGTGGTCAAGATGGTTATGATCTCTCTCCCATATCCGAATATCCTAATGAACAAGAGTATCTCATTTTACCTGATTTTTCATTCGCCATTCGATCATGTGTATTTGATGATACAAAAAACAAATGGAATATTCACTTATCATATGCTAGAACTGCATAAACATTATCATTCGAGAGATATACATACTCTTATTATATGAAAACTTCTAGAACGTTCTAAAATATTTTTGAAAATTAATAAAAAAAAAACTGTGCAAGAATTTTGTTAGAAATCTAATAGAATATTAATTATTTAAATTTTGTAAAGAAATAAAAATTTGTTCTAATGTTATTTGTTGTATAGAATATGTTTCAATAAAAAATTTTTCTTTAATTGATTCAATTAAATAAAATAGTTTTGCTGGTGATGATATTAATTGATCAATTTGAAATATAATTGTTGATTCTGTTTGATGATAAATTTTAATTTTAATTTCATTTTTTAAATAATTATATAAATCAATTAAATATTTATAATTATCATTTGAATTTATTTTAATATTTATTGAATAATTATTTCCAAATTTTGTTTTTAAATCTTGAATATTTCCTAAACATTGAAATTGTCCTTCGAACATTATACCAAGACGTGAACATAACATTTCACATTCATCCATTGAATGTGATGTTAAAATCATTGTTATATTATTATTTAAAGCATATTCAAAAATTTTACGCATTTGACGACGACTATATGGATCAACACCTTTTGTTTTTT
Organism: Macrotrachela quadricornifera; assembly: GCA_022393335.1. Taxonomy (NCBI): domain Eukaryota; kingdom Metazoa; phylum Rotifera; class Eurotatoria; order Philodinida; family Philodinidae; genus Macrotrachela; species Macrotrachela quadricornifera. The sequence continues at coordinate 1,187,744 of JAJEKB010021601.1, read as the reverse complement.
TAAATTATTTTTATAAATCAATTAAATAAATATTAATTACCTGTTGTTGGTTCATCTAAAAAAAATTAATCGATTAATTAATATGAACTGCTTGAACTATTTAAATTCAAATAAATACAGATTTAATTTTAATCGACAAAAATGATTAATTCTACTAATCAAGAATTGTTCAATATATGTCTATAAAATATGAAAGTATATCTCAACCATTGAATATAGTTTCTATGATAATTTTCTTTGTTTTTGAATGGGTAAATATTTGAGATTGAATTGAGCCATGAAGGCTATCCTATAGAGATATCCACAGATCCTGAAGTGTATCAGATAATGAATAAAAAATATGTGTGATAATTGCTAGGTGTCAGGACCTTCCTCTCATAATTATTATGAATGTATCGACCTATAACTGAGAATTTGTATCTTTAGAAGAATTCCATCCGGCAAATGTTTCCAATAAGGTAATGACTGAACATTTATCCTTCTAGTCAAGTTATGAGATATGTTTGACAAACCTAAAAGAATAATATCTGGTGGTCCAATACAAGCAATAGCAGCATGCATTCTTCTAATAGTTCCTCCACTTAATTGTTTAACATATTGTTTAATAAATACATCAAGTAAAAATACTTGTGAAAGATTTTCAATAATTTCTTTTAAATGTTGATTAATAATTCCTCTTAAACGTCCAAATAAATAAAGATAATCTTCTAAAGTTAATTTATCTTGAATACAATCATATTGAGGACAATAACCAATATCTCGAGAAAATCCATGAAAATATTTTCCATTTATTGAAATAAAACCATTTGTAGGTTTTTCTTCTCCAACAATTATTTTAAATAATGATGTTTTACCTTTTTAAAACGAAATATATATATATATATATATATATAAATTTTAAAATAATATTAAATATGTACCAGCACCATTAAAACCTAAAAGACCAAAACATTCTCCTTGTTTAACTCGAAAAGTAAGATGATTAAGAGCTAAATTATCTTTATTTGGATATTTTTTAACAATATTAACACAAACAAGTGGATAATCTAATAAATCTTTATTTGATATTAATGATATTCGTTCTTGATAAACATCATCATCAAGTTCATCTTCATTAAATTGATAATTAAATGAAGAATTTTTATATTTATTTATTTTATCATTTAATAAACCAGTATCAATTAAATAAAGAATAAAAAATATAATTATTATTTGAATTAAACATAATAAACAATGTATCAAAAAATCTTTTTCTTTTATTTCATTTATAAATCCTATTTTAGATAATATGTCATTATCATTTTCAATTAATTTACATAAAGATTTCGATGAATCTTTTAATAATATTGATATTAAACGTTTTACATTTAATGATGGAAATATTATATTTATTAACCAATAAAATATTTTTCCATCTGATGAACCTTTCATCATTATTAATATTACTATTCGAATTAAATCAATGAATTCAATTAATATTAATATTAAGAATATTAATAAACCACCGATTAAATCATTCTTCATTAATTCTATTTTTATTAAAAAAAATAAATATTAAACACTTTTACTATATATATCTCAGAGATGTCTATCGCGATGAATATCTTTTATCGGTTGGATAAAGTATAAGGTGCAGTTGATTCATTTCGTCATCGCTGAGGTTTTCTTCGCTAGTTACTTTGTTCATAGAGGCTCATATTGATCTAATTATGAGCTTCTTCATCTTTCTCAGTTTGAAGTAGTGTCTTAGTGAATCATTTTTTCCCTTTTTGAAGTTATCCCAATAAAATAGGTCGTGAACAAAGAGTAATCTTCCTAAGTCTGTCTTATATATTTTTTCGATTCACTTCTTTATGCGCTTTTTCTTTAATTAGTGTAGACAGGTCCATCGTCGATACATATGGGCATCTGTGTCCTAGTCTAATTTCTACTCGGAACTTCCTAAAAACATTTTACATACTTTATTTCTTCCTTTTCTACATGTTCTATTATCACGCGCGGAGATATCGTTATCAAGACAGTCATCTGCGAAGAGATGATCCGAATGTGCTCCAAGACATTTGCTCAGATCATAATGGTATGTGATAAAGAGATAGGAAATCCAATATTCATGTTAAAATTTTTTTGAAGTTCCACTAACCAATGATGAACATCTCTGATATATTTAATAATAATTCGTACTAACTTGTAATAAGATAAATAAATGGTAATATTGTTAAAGATATAATTAATGTAAATGGATAAAATTTATTTTTTATTTCAAGATTATTATTATAAATAATTTCATTAAATGTTAATTTATTTTGATAAAATTCTTTTTGATCATTTAATGAATAAATAAAATAAAGAAAAAAAGAATAAAATCCTGATAAAATAAAATCAAAAAAATATCTTGATGTCCAATATATAATTGGATGTAAACCAAATATTCTCATTAATTTAATTAATTCATTTTCTTCACTTATTATTAATATACTTATATAAAAATATATTAAATAATATGTTATTAAATATATTTCTGTTAATTCTCCTGGAAGAATTCCATAAAAACAACTAAATAATGAAAAATTTTTAATAAATGATAAAAAATTTTTATTGTTTAATTTATTTTGTGGATTTTCAAGAAATTTTAATCGAGTTTTTATATCACATTCTCCTTGACATAAATATTCACATATAAAACTAAATGCTTCATAACCAATTATTAAATGTGATGTTAATATTGATATTTTATCATTACTTTCAAATAATAAACCAAAATATTCATTGGAATATGTATACACATCAGATTTACGATGCACTATTTAAAACAAAAAATGTTTTTGAAAGAGATAATTAATGTATAGGCGTGCAACATGGCAAGAAACGAGATAGTATTTGTCCTGCACTTGACAAATTCTGATTATCACATTTCCTAAACAATGCGACTTTAGTAAAATTTATTTCTAAAAAAGCCTGTCGCCACTACCACGGCGGTAGCACCGCGATAACCAACTCTGCATCCTTAATATATTGACACTCATTCACATCTATTCTCTTATATCATAATTACTTAAAAATAATTGATTAAATTCTTCTATATTTGTAATATTATTTAATATATGAATATGTGTTAATGGTGAACGTTGATTAGTTAAATTAATAATTTGATTAAAAAAATTTTTATCATATTCATATGGATTAAATGCAATGAAAACATTTTGTTCTTTTAAATGAGACCAATCGTTAATATCAAATATAATTTCATAATTTTTATCATTATTATTAATAAAATATTGAATAAAAAAAGGTATTAAAGAAATAAATAAAATAGATTTCCATGTTCTATATGCAATTTTAATTGATTTAATAAATAAACCTTCATATTGACTTAAATAAAAATTCCAACCTTCTTCAATTAATTTTTTATTAAATATTTCAAAACAATTTTCTTCAATTAAATATTTATTTTCTTCATATTCATCTTTATTTTCATTTTCATCAGTTGTTATACGAAGAAAAACTTCTTCTATTTTAATAATACAAAAAAAAAGATATTATTTTAGAAAAAAAAAAGACTCTAACCTAATGTTGTATTTGATAAACCATAATTTAAAATAATTTTCTTTTCTTTAAGAGTATCAAGTTGATTTAAAAGTTGAATAAATAATTTCGATGAATTTTCATTTGTTTGAATAATTAATTGATTATTTGTTTCAATTTCTAAAATTGAATTTGAAAAATATTTTTTAACAATATTACATATATTTATATTATTATCTTCATTTATTGTATTTATAATTAATTTATAACCAGTACCATAAAATTTTTTTAATTCAATTGATGTATCATTTGCACATATTTTTCCATTTGATAATATTATTATTCTATCAGATAATGCATCAGCTTCTTCTAAAAAATGTGTTGATAATAATATTGTACGATTTTCTTTCATTGAACGAATCCATGTCCTTTTTTAATTATATAGTTTATTTTATATATAAATTATATTTATGTAAAATACCATAGAAGACGACGATTTATTGGATCAAGACCACTTGATGGTTCATCTAAAATTTATTAGTATTATTAGATCAATCAAACAACAATAATATTCTCACAAATTTGTTCATAATAAGTACTTATTAACCCTTAGAAACCGAGGAAAGTTTTTTTCCAATATGAGATGGAACTGATCACTAAAATGGAGCTTCTGAACCCTCAATATAGTTATATTATAGTGGAAAAAAATTATCTTTTTATTGTTCTATAGAGATATAGAAGGAACATTCGGTTCAGAACAGCATGAAAGCACATGTCTGTATAAGGTCAACTTTTCAGTCCTTCCCCATTCCCAGGATGAACTATCCGACATTTCGGTGTTTTCCTGCAGATCCCATCCGGAAGTGCATGGATTCGGGCTTCGAAATCTTCGACATAGAATAGTCCTATGTAAAACTCAATACCTGATTTTTTTCGAACTTTAAAAAGATTCTCTCGAAATTTCCGTCCTGGCCAGTAGTGTCACATATCCAGGATTTTGGAGATGCCGTATCTTTCACAGTAGATGCGGGTGAGGAATGTGCATCTCTAGCGAAAATTTTACATCTCCGATGACAAACGACCGCATCTCCCTGGTGTGAGTGTGGCATCCCCAAAATCCTGGATATGTGACACCACTCATCAACAAACAAAAAGTTAAAATAAAGTATTTCCTCATTCTGATTAAATTTCTGAATAAAATTTTACCAAGTAAAACAAGTTTTGTATTTCCAATAAAAGCACATGCTATTGATAAACGTCTTTTCATTCCACCAGATAAATTTTTACAAAGTACATTTCGATAATTTATTAAATTAACTTCTTCAAGAAGATTTGTACAAATATATTCTTTATCATTCGAATAACCTACGTTTTTTTTTATCTTATTAATTTTCTTAATATAAAATAAATAAATTCTTCAAACCTCGTGCTATTGCATGAAATTCAATTTGTTCTTCAACCGTTAATAAATCAAATAAGATATCATCTTAAATATCTTCAGTTTCATTATTATAAAAAATAAAAATAAAAATCATATACATACGTTGTGGACAATAAGATATAAATTGACGTAAATAATCAATATATTCTCGTGTATCATAATTATATATTTTAATTGATCCATCAGTTTGTTCATATATTCCACAAAGCATATTCATTATTGTTGTTTTACCTAAACAAAAACCAGCTTCATCTAAAATAATTTTGTTCAAATCTCATTATAATTCTATATAACAAACCAGCTCCATTATGTCCAAGTAATGCAGTTATTTGATTTTCATATAAATTAAATGAAACATTATTAACAACAGTTCGATTTGTTTTAGGAAAATATTTAATAAGTGAATCAATTTTAACAATTATTGAATTAGAATTTTCATTAGTATTTTGATAATTATCTGAAATAGATTTTAAACTTTCATTAGATAAAATTGATTTATTTTCATTTGATATCCAATATTCTTTTGAAAATGGAAAATTCCATGATAAACCAATTCCATATTGTCCTTTTAAATATTTTAGATTTTTATTCATTGGTAAAAAAGAAAAATTCGTTTTTTTTTGTTGTTACCAGGATAAATTTTTTCAATATACCAAATAAATATCCAATAAAATGGAATTGATAATAACATAATAAATAATATAGTTAAAAATAAAGGTGACCATTTATAAAGTCTTTTATATAAATTAACATTATTCATTGATCTTTCATGAAGATATAAATGACGAAGTATATAAATTAACGAAAAATACGGATTTAAAATAAATATTATTTGATATATTTGATTAAAATCTTTATATGCTAATATATTCATTATTATCCATATTATTATTGTTAAAAGAAATAAACGAGTAAATGAAGTAAATAATTGTCCCATTAATATTGAATATGATATTAATTGAATATTTAATAGTAAAAATACAATTATTAATATTGATGATGATACATATTCAAATACAATCCATCCACCAATTGATATTTTCCATAAACCTTTTTATATCAATTATTTTATAATTATAAATTAAATTAAATAAATTTTCTTATTTTTACAATATCTTATATCTTATACATATCTTCATCATTTCACATATATATTTAAACAAGTAGCGTGAATCAGAGCTATCCACTAGGTCCCGTGACCTGCAACAGTTTATTCTTCTATCTTTCTAGGGTTGCTAAAATCTGATTGATTGAGTTCGCTACTGCGAAGAAACACACACTCAATTGCAAAGTTTAGATCCTAACGACAATCAAGGAAACAAGGGCACATCTTTAGTGTAGTACTTGGGGACCCGAGGGTACCTCTCTAGTATAGAAGTTGAGCATTCAAGGATATTCCATTGGACATCACTTGAATATCTATAAGTTCTGTAGGAGATGTATTTAATAAAATGAACCAATCAGAAGTGCGGACAAACACACTGTCAATTTTCTGGATTAAGATCCTGACTACAATCGAGGGGATAACGGATTGACCATAATGAATGACCATGCTTTGCATTGTAATTTTCAATAATCTAGTAGATTGTATCAGAAAAACAAAATATATGAAAACATTCGCTGTGAAAAGCTACGATCGCCTTTTTCATAGCTGCATCTCTTGCTTTGAAAACGGTGAAATCTTTGAAGGATCAGATTTTAATCATGAAAATACGATATATTTTCTGACATAATATCAATTTAGTTTTTTCCTTCATCCATCTAATATCTTTCATTTAAAAAAAAAACCGAAATATACCATATCATAAAAAACTATAATTTACATAAAACCGATTTTTCTCTCACTACACTTTTCGCTTTCAAAATCAAGTCAATTTTGAGCGACAAAATTTTGATGTTATGAAAGACTTTTTTTCTTACTTTCTATCTCAAATCTTTTATTTAAAAAAAGACAAAATACACCAAAAGAAGCAGCGCGAAAAGCTTTACAAGCCACATACGATAGCTTTTTTCTAGTATTAATTTTTCGTTTACAAAGTCCACAAAATTTGACTTTTTGGTACACTACTAATACGTATCTTTTTATTTATCAACTGATATATTTTATTAAAATATAAAATCAAAGTAAAATACACGATGCAGCTTGAAAAACTTGTAAATTTATACAGAACAATTCGAAAAAGATGGGGAATTACAATGCAAAATGTGGACATTCATTCTGGTCAACCAGTTATATCTATGATATTTTGAAAACATAAAGATTTTTTGTAAAATATTAAAACAATTCTCAAATACGAAAAGAAAAGCAAGAATATATTGTAAAAATTTCTATATATAAAAAGAAGAAATTTGATATTTCGAATATTGAATTTACCTGTAATGGAAAAAGTAATAAATGATAGAATAAAAAACGATCTTAAAGCCCATGCAAAATAATTAATTATCGGTTGAATATGAATTATTTTAAGAATTTCTTTAACTTTTTTATTATTTTCTTCAATAATTGAATTAACAATAATAAAATAAAAAAAAAGATATGTTATTGATAATGTTAATTCCATTAAAATATAAGACCATCGTGTTGGAATTGTTTTATGATAACGATATGATGTACAACTTATTGTATAAGAATTTATTAAAGAAATTTTTCTATCATCTGCATTTAATATTGTATTTATACCAATTAAATCAATAAACATTTTTATATTTATAAATGGTGGAGATTTTCTTTTAAATATATTCTAAATAAAGAAATTTTTAATTAATTAATTAATTAATATAAAAAGAAAAGCTGGTGGAACAATATAATTATTTTTTACTCTTCTCTTTCCCTGAATGTTATATCTCCTAAAGAAACTGAATTTACAGTGCATAACTTATCTCTCTAAACCCGTCGCTGGTCCCTATGTCTAAAAAAAAGCTAATTTAATAATTTACTTGAATTTAATATAGCAAAAAAAAAAATTCGATCATCAAAAGGTTAAAATGTGAAAGACGATATACTCCAGAGATATTTTTACTAGTTCCCCAACGTTCACTCCGAGAGCCGGTCTATAATGGATGATATAATTAATTGAAGTAACGGCTATGGTCTGTGGGGAAATGGGTTCAAATTTCTCCTTCTATACACTTTAACAATCTCTTATAGATCATGTTTTACAATACAATTTGTTCGGATGGATGTTGATGTCGTTGTAAAAATGAATTATCAATTTTAATAATTAATTTATCTTTAAAATTTTTTATTTGAGGTATTTCAATAATAATATCATAATCAAATTTTTTTAAATATAATTCATTAATATGAATAATTAAATTAAAAAAATTTGGTTTATTAAATAAAATTGAATTATCATTTTCTGATATATTATTCCAAATAATAATATTTAATTTTTCATATAAAAAGCATTTATCTTGTATTAAATGATTCTTTAAATTTTCAATTAATTTATTAATTATATTTGAATTATTATTTAAATAACGAATAATAATATTTATTTTAGAATATTTATTAATAAATATATCATTAAATATATTTAAACAATTATTTTCAAAATAAAATATTTCATTTTTATTTAAATTATATTCTGATGAATATTGTGAACATGTTTCATTTTCATCGAAATTAAATAAATTATTATTAGTAGTATTTGAATCACTTAATAAATAATGTGAAACACAAATAATTATTCCAATAATTAATAATGGAAATATTAATTCACATAGAATTACTGGAATACAATAACAACATCGTGTACGTATTGTATATCTATTTTATTAACAAAAAAAATGGTTTTATTTCATTTATTTAAAAGTAAATAATTACCGAATTGTTCGTGATGATAAAAGAATTAATTTTGTTAATGATGATGCAGATTTATTTTCATTTAATTCTATTGAACTACTTCGTAATGACATTTAATTATAAACTTAATCTTATTTTAATAAACTTCTTTTTTTTTTATTTTCATTTACCGCTAAAATATTTCGCTTTTAGATATTATTCATATTATTAATTATAAAAGTTTTTTTTTAACTTTTATTAACAATAATACGTATGTAGGATGTTTGAAAGATTATCCTCCCTCTGATGAAATAAAGGATGCCCCAGAAATATTGATACAATTTTAAAATTCATCTAACTCGCGTTCAACAAAAGCAAAGTCTTTGAAACTTTGGCAGATTATTGGACATACTAAGTACTACATAACGACAAAGTTTCAGATCTATAGCTTTTACTACGAATGAGAACAAGTAACAACACTATCATGTACTATTATTTCAATTCTCCTGTAATCCGGGTCTGCCAAAATATATACATCTTGATTTAGGTAGATGATAAAATCTTGAAGTGTTTTTTAAAAGATGCGCCATGAAAAGTTTTACAAAAATTGTAACAACAAATCCATATTGACTTGTGTTAATAGTTTTTGCGATACTCAAATGAAAAATCTACATGATAGTACTACTTCTCACCATATTGTGCATAATAAAAAAGGTTTGGAAGACTTTTTTGTTTTTCAATAGGAATTTGTCCATACAACTTTTATAGAGCTTTCAATGGCGCACCTATTGAAAAAAAACCAAAGTTTTATCATTTTCTCAAGTTGAGATACATGCAAAACAAAAAGATTTTCCAAACAATTTTTTTATTATGCACAATATGGTGAGAAGTAGTACTATCATGTAGATTTTTCATTTTGAGCAGGGTTGCCAGATCAAAATCTTAGAACTCGGAATTTTTCAGCTGGAATTCGGAAAATTCCGAAAAAAATGCCTGTTCAATTCGGAAAAAAATTCGGAAAGCGATTTTCAAGCTTTTTGACATTCATGTTGGCGTTTTTCAGGTAAAAAAGACTTTCTAAACTTGATTATTTTCTTTGGAGGTATATTATATAATATCTCATCATGATTAGAACTACTTAGTGCATACCAAAAGTAGTGACGTCGACACTTTTGCTTCTTGTGGAAGGTTCAACGGGGTAAACTACGTTTTGTCCCACACTTCCCGGACATCTGACAACGTGTCCGGGTGTTCGTAAATGAATTTTGTTTTTGAAGATTCTTCGCTGACGTTCGTAAATGAACTTTTTTTGAAGATGTATCCCGGGAGTTCGGAAATCAACTCTACTTTTCAAATAATTATTACGGATGTGTGCAGTAGATTGTAAAACAAAAAGCAAGAGAAATCCAATGGTCTGACTAGATGTTTGGGATAAGATACTTCTTGCTAATCCTAATGTAGCCCTGGACATCGTAACGAACAACAATGGATGTCATTGGAAGGTTTTAATCGACATTGCAGGAAGTTCATGAAAGAATTTGTCAGAAGACTATTACGAACATAGTGACTTTTTATCATTTGTTGCAGTGACAAGAATCACTTGAGGACTCGCATATCACTTGCCATTCTCCCAACAATGAGTAAACTTTAACTTACTCACGAACATCCTGCTTTTTTTAATTGAATTTTATCGTTCCGAACTTAATTCCGAATATTTTATTTTTTTCTTTTGCCGGTAGATCGTAACAGACTACTACAACTGGAGTTCGGAATGAAGAGGTGGAACGAAACGTAACTTTCCTGCTCGAAGAAATTTTCTTTCTATACATCGTGATAGCCCATATCATGCTCTATAATTCTACAACATTTGATCACTCTTCAGCTGATATGATAATAATAAAATTCTGATATCTCAAGAGTGCTTCCACAGATCTCCGCAACTTCAGACTAGTTGATGCACGATCTGAAGCCGCCGCGATAACGACTCATCTTGTTATAGCCCGATAAAAACTAAGTCTAGAAGTCATTTTACGTTCAGATAAAGTTTTTTTTAGAGATACTATTGACTCAAATGACAACATACTGTATCTTCTCTCCATTCTCCTTATATTCGTAGGAATAACATAAATTGTCGAATGATCACAGGAAAATAAAGATGCCGCAATATAAAATCTTTCAAAATTTTCAACAGAAAATATAATAACATGAAAATTTTTCAAAATAATACGATTCGGATAATCTGGCAACCCTGATTTTGAGTATCGCAAAAACTATTAACACAAGTCAATATGGATTCGTTGTTACAATTTTTGTAAAACTTTTCATGGCGCATCTTTTAAAAAACACTTCAAGATTTTATCATCTACCTAAATCAAGATGTATATATTTTGGCAGACCCGGATTACAGGAGAATTGAAATAATAGTACATGATAGTGTTGTTACTTGTTCTCATTCGTAGTAAAAGCTATAGATCTGAAACTTTATAGTTATGTAGTACTTAGTATGTCCAATAATCTGCCAAAGTTTCAAAGACTTTGCTTTTGTTGAACGCGAGTTAGATGAATTTTAAAATTGTATCAATATTTCTGGGACATCCTTTATACTTTTTCCAATATTCTGAAAATCTTTCTATGTTGTTATAAAGTCATCTATAGGCACACTTTCTTCAAATGCTTTTATATTAATACATCTAATGAACTCAGAGAATAAGGTCGATGGCGGAGCATTATTGTCTTCAATGATAAAATTAAGTAAAATTTAACATCGGAGCTATTTTTTAATTTCTAAAAGAAGTTCATTTGAGAAAATATTTGCATAATGTCTTCGTTATTGTTACACTCATCAGCAATAATTTAAAAAAGTAAGTCGTTTTCTTCAATTAAATAAGGAGCCAAGAGTTCTTGACATGCTTGAATATGTTCGTGTCTTTGATTAAATGTTGGTAAATATGATATTCACATTGAAAACCATTATCATATTTGATTGGTCATAAACAACATCGTGTATGGTGCTAATTGAAATGTTTAGACTATTTACCATTTATTCAATTATAATTTGACGATCTTTGATAAACACCTAAACCATGAAAAAAAGAAAGCTTTTTGCAGCTTACTTTTTTTCACTAGTTACTTCTAGCTTGTTCATGATATTAGCCAATACATGGTAGATGCTACATATATATCTATAAAACTCAAACAGATGTTATTATACACTTTAGTTATATATTTTTTTTTGTTTTTAGGCATTGTGTCAAGCTTTTAGGTTTTTACTACATATTTTATGGCGTTTTCACAACAAATAAATTATGGAAATTACCTCATTTATATACAGACAAGTGGATGTGAGTGATGTATTATATGGTCATATTGGATATTAGAAGTGATTTTTCCAAGGGGGAAAAAGCGGATTCCGTATATCAATCGTTTAATACGTTGTATTAAAAAATCAAAACATACCACAAGATGCGGCATGGAAAAACCTGCTTGTTTTGTAGTTACACTTTTTTCTTTTCAAAATGAGGAAAAGTCTGAGCGACAAAATTTCGGGGGGCTCCCTTTTCGTCCTCGCTTTTTTTTACGAACATCGGTCTTAGATGTCCGTAACGCCACCCAGTTGTTGTAAAAGTGTCCGGACGTCCGAAATGGAAAAACCGGAAGATCGAAATGAAAATACCGGATGTCCGGAGCAAAAATTGTCCGATGTTAGAAACGGTAAATTACAGGGTGTTCGTAACATAAGATACCGGATGCCCGGAGCAAAAACTGTCCGATGTTGGAAACGATAAATTACAGGGTCTTCGTAACATAAAATACCGGATGTCCGGAACAAAAACTATCAGATGATCGAAACGATAAATTACAGAGTGTTCGGAAGGATAAGGAGACTGATGTTCGTTAAGATATACTTTATTTTTCATTATATTCTACTGGAGTTTTTTTACAAAAATTCATAACATAACAAGTACAAGTTTTAACATATCACACACATAAATAACACTGCAGCTTTGTTTTTATCAGTGATTTTCACAATTTATCTGTAAAATCCATCGCTCATTCATGATCTCTACTTCCGAGAAAATCTAACTGAATGTATATACCTGTAGAGGTCACTATACTCAACGACTTACAAATATACTATATGAATGAATTATTCTCCATTTTAAAAAGCAAACACCATAATTCATTCTTAACAGCCATCATTTTATATTCCGAACATTCTGCAAATTATCGTTTCGAACATCGATCATTTTTTGTCCCACTCTTCTGTCATTTTATGTTACGAACTCCTTGTAGTTTACCGTTACTAACATCGGACAATTTTTGCTCCGGGCATCCGGTATCTTATGTTACGAACACCCTGTAATTTACCATTTCCAACATCGGACAATTTTTGCTCCAGACATCGGTAACTCAAAATTATACTCCCGATCATCCGGTCATGATACCGGATGTTCGGAAGAGTGAGGACGAAAAGGGATTCACCCAAAATTTCGACGTTGCGAAAACAGCACCTTGTTTTTGGTAAAAGTTGTATTCCTTTTTTCTCATGTCATCTTCTTATTATTTGATAGGTTTCTTTGAAAAACAAAATACACTACAAGATGCAGCTTGAAAAGCTCTACAATTTCCAAAGAACAACTATAAGAAGATGACATAGGAAAAAACGAATACGGCTTTTACCAAAAAAAGATTCTATTTTCACAACGTCGACACTTTGCCGCTCAGAGTTTTCCTGGTTCTGAAAACAAAAGAGTGCAATTATAACATAAGTAGTCCTTTATAAATTGTGCAGCTTTTCATCCTGTATCTTGTGGTATGTTTTGATTATTTAATATAACTTGTTGAACGACGATAAAATGACAGAATAAAATTCAAAAGTGCTTCATCCGTTATGATCTAAAATAACCAGCTAGGTGTCAACAAAAACAGTGTTGATCAAAATTTTATTACTAAAATATTAGATGAATAGTGATCAAATAGCATAAAAAAATAGAGCAAAAGACGCTCTATCTTTTTATAAAAAAAGAAAATTTGTTCGAGCTTTCTGTAAGCGAAAAAGGTATCACCGCCACTACTTTTGGATACCCCTAAGTAGATTCTGAATTTAAAATATACATTTTACGTACAGGATCCTATTAGTAATATTTACCTATTTTGCGTACTTTGTGATGATTGCAACTCAACAGATACTTGCTTTCAATCATTATGTGGGATGCAGTTAAATGGAGGACCACAGCAGCTTCAATGCTAGCTACAATATAAGTTTGAATCTCGAAAATCGATTTGTCGCCTAGCTGTCCGCTATGAGGGGGAGGGGGTGGGTGCAAATATCTACCCTTAAACACTTCAACACTCTCGTTTAGATTATATTTCACAAAACAGAATATACCACAAGATGCAGCGTGAAGAGAACCACAATCAATAAAAGAGAGCTTGTTTTCTAGTTGCGCGTTTTGTTTTCAAAATAAACAAAATTCGAAGGCACTAATTTTTCATTTTTCGAAAAAAACGTTTTTGCTGTCATTAGCTGCACAAAATTTTGTCCATTTTAAAAACGATAACGGCAATTATAAAATAAGCTGTTTGTTGTAAATTGTAGAGTTTTTCACGCAGCACTCTATGGTATATTTTGTTTCTTTAATAAAGCATATCAGATGATGAAAAGATGAAAACATGAAAAAAACCAATAGGCCAGGTACCAAAAGCTTCTTTTTTCGTAAAGTGAAAATCAGTACCTTTGAATTTTATCTATTTTGAAAACAAAAAGTGCAACTACAAAACAAGCTCTCTTTTATTGATTGTAGTTCTTTTCACGCTGCATCTTGTGGTATATTTTGTTTTTTTTTAATAAAGTGTATTATGTGGTAAAAAAATGAAATGCAAAAATATTGTTCTTTTTGTTCGCAGGGTGTATATTTTGTTTTTCCAATACAGCGTATCAAGTGGTGGGAAAATGAAATGTAAAGGCAGTCCATTTACATGTCTTATGTGCCAACCATTGTTTTTGCGACATGGAGAAAAATAAGATTTCAAGAGTATTAACCTATATAAATTTCTTATTTGTCAGAATAGAGAGTTGAAAATTTAGGATAGTATTCGTCACGTTACAAGGAATAAGATCGCAAAGTTCGAGAATTTTAGAGTTTACTATTAGGGAGAACGAACAATTTTTTCTGAGAGGTACGAAGACTTTTGAATCATCTTTTATATTCGTAGATTCTCAAAGGCTCTCCTATGAAGGCATCCTTAGATCCTCAGGACTACTCTGTGGAGAATTCAAAGGTTCTCAAGGACTATCCTATCGATTACTCTTAGGTCCTCCAGAGCCACTCTATGTAGGTACTCAATAGCCTATAGGTACCCTTATATAACAGCATCTGAGGAACTATGGATACCCCATCGGATCTCTGTAGCATGACTCCAGATAGCCTATGAGGACTCTATAGCATAGCCCTTAAGCATTTATGTGCACTCTTTATAGTGACTTCTGAGGATCTAAGGATACCCCTACAGAAGAGCCTTTGGAGATCTATGAATATCGCTATATAATAGGATTTGAGAGCGTAAAGATACCCTGTATAATAGCCCTTTAGGACCTATGAGTGCTCTCATATAATGACCTTTGAGAATCTGTGAGTATCCCTATATAGTAGGACTTGGGAAACTAACGGTACCTCCAACATATAGTACTCAAGGATCTAAGGGTAGTTCCGAAATATAGGTCTTGAGAACCAATGAGCACTAGGGACCTGCGGTGTCAACTTTTATGCCTCCGAAGTCTGACTCCAACTCCGAAATTTTTTTGCTGTTGACTACAATTCCAACTCCGACTCCGAAAATTCTTAGTCTTCTGAGACTAACTCTGAAAAATTTTTAACAATGTGAGCTAAAGTTTATCCATCACAAACATACAAGGATTCGTTCATAGTTTTAAAATACGCACTCTAACTCACTAGAACGAGGGTTCAAAATCACAGAATAAGTTTCTTTTTACCTATGCATTCTATAGCCAAACTCTGGGTGGTGTAGTCAAATGCCTTAAACAATCCGTTTTCATAGAATCCGTCAATGACGATAAAAACATTGAGTTTCATGTTTGCCTATGTTTTAAAAATATATAAAAAAAAAGAAAAAACGATAAAGAAAGAGATTAAATTACGTCTGTAGTTATGTAGTGTAATGAGATATCTATATAATCATGTATTACTAATCATATGATCACACAATCGAAGCAGAATGTGAGGTTTGTATTTTTTAACATTTTTAACCTCGAGAGATTATATGGTATGCAATAATTTTGACTGCAACTTTGACTCCGAAAATTTTTTCGTTGGCTCCGATCCCAACTCAGATTCCGAAAATTTTTACTTTTTTGACTCCGATCTCAATGGAGTCGGAGCCGCAGTGGAGTTTCAGAGTCGAATGCAGGTTTCTAATGAGTATTCCTATATAATAGTATTTGAATACTTAAGGGTACCTCCAAAATATAGCACTTGAGGACCTAAGGATATCTCCAAGATATAGAACTTGAGGAACTAAGGATACCTTCAAAAGAGAGAACTTGAGGACCTATGGGAATTCCCATAATATAGACCTTGGGGACCTATAGGTGCTCCTATATAATAAGACTTGAGAACCTAAGGGTACACAGCGGAACGTACGTATCAACGATACGTACGATACCATGGTGATTCGACAATCCATCCGATACTATGGCGATACGTACGATACCGTAGCGATCCAACAATCCGTACGATCCGACAATCCGCTTTTCCTCCCTTGGATTTTTCTAATACTTATAGCCTATGATCATGTTGCTAGCAAAAAGTTTATTAAATAAAGTGATTCAAAGATGCCACTTATTCGAGTCAAAAGTTAGATCATGAATGTCTATGGGTGTTTGTTGGGGATACAATTATTCTAATGTTCACACAAAGTGGGTATTAGTGAGATTGGTTTTGGCAGATCTCGAAAAGTGGTTATTTAAGAGAGGATTAACATAGCTCGAGATTGGTCCGAACAACATCGTGTTGTATTCTTACAATAGTAGAGAAAAGCTATCTGTGAGCTAATAACTTCTCTCTATTATTGTAAGGATAAAGCATGGTGTTGTTCGAGACAAATCAGAGTTACATGAATTGTCTCTCATATGTACCGGACAAAGGTATGTTTTATTTCTAAAAATAGGATTGCATCAAAAAAATACTATTAGGATACTTTAGTGACTGTTCACACTCCTGTATAAATGGGCTAATATATAAGAAAATGGTATTTTAACCCATCTAGGAGTAAAGTACATTTTTCATATAAAAAACTGAGCTGAATCGAAATCTAAATACAATATTTGTGACCAGCGTGCAAAATTGCATATAAATGATGTGCTTATGAGGATATTTGAGAAAAAAGACTTTTTAATACCTGGAGAGGGAGGGTGAAAACACGACTAGGACACGGCGCGAAACTGTCGAAGAAACCTTCCCAAATATTACTTTCCGCTTGGGCTCATACTTTGCCTATAGGTAGGACTCAAAGCGTAGATAAGAGCCCTAAAGAGGTTCGTCCTCAAAACCTATTATTGTTGAGATATTGCGTTCTTGAAGTGTTTAGATAACTCACTGCTGTGGTCTCTCTCAGGAACACTCGAAAAACTCTTTTTCGAATTTTGACTGGAAACTTTGTGTAGAGAGAAGTCTCAATGAGAGTTGTTTATTGTGAAAATTACAGCTTTGCTGAATGCTCCTTATTGGAGATAAGAATATCAAAACTTGCCTCTGCAAGTGACATTAGGCTACCATAGTCGTATCGTAGGATAGGAACAAGGAATAGATCTGAAACTTTCACAATAAACTACTCCCATTCGAGACCTCTCTCTATAGAAAGTTTCAAGTCAAAGTTCAAAAATGATTAATAGATATTCAAGTCCACGTCCTTTCTATTTTTTTTGCGCCGAAAAAGTTTGTTAAACAAAGGTAGGGTAAGCGCACAAATAAAATATTAGTTCGTTATTTCTTTCACATATATAACCAATTAGTACTTTTTCCTTTCCTTTCGTTCCTTTGACATACATAGTAGAGTTATTTCCAAGTATGCAAAAACGATATTACATAGTTTTTTTCCAAGCATATACTGTATAATGCAAGTGGAAAAAATCGAAGACGTAACTACTTCTCATCATATAAGTATGAACATTATATTCTTAATAAAATCAGTTTGACAATAAAAGAAAAGAAATATATCCCTAATATCTTATCTAATCATCAGCAAACTTATAACAGGTAGATTGTTGCATTATATTTGGTATTAGCAGTTGGTTTTTTCCAACTCTCAAGAAAGTAACTAAAAGCCAACGCTTAGATGAAGCAGTGCTATTTTGAGAACGGATCGAGCAACCATGACATTAACATATCATGATTCATGACTGATGCGATGCAATTTATTTTTTTCGTCGTCCACTTCGTCTTTTTTTGCTTGAATACAGCTGCTTCTTTTTCATTATATTTTTGTTTCTGTTCTATGCGTTATGATAAAATAACAGAAAAAAGAATGTGCGAGTCACAAACACATATATTTTCTTTCTCTTTTTTTTTTCATAGAGCATAGATAAATTTCTTTAGTAGTGTTGCACTTCTATTGCATTAGCATCGAACGCAGGAGACTCTGACAAAATTATACTATTGATTGGTATAATCAAAAAACTTGTCCATAAAGTTTTCTTTTTGATTTACAGCGTCATCAACTGATATGACTTGGTGAGTCATCATGAAATATTTCTATATTTTTTTATTCATTATCTACTCTTGTCATTTAGTGAGTTTCAAGGGTCAATTACTTACTTTGAAGATCTTTCCAATGAACTTATATATGAAATTTTTGAATACTTGGATTTCTACCATATTTATGAATCTTTTTGCAATTTGAATATTCGCTTTCATGATTTTCTTATTTATTTCTTTCTTCATAACAAAGTTAGCATTTCGTCTATGTCGAAATCGACTTTTCACTGGTATTATACGCATATTATCGTCCCTTATGAAGATCAAATTACTTCGCTTCATTTATCAAATCAATTCATTTTTCATCTTTTTTCTTCATCATTTAACATGATGTCAAAAATGATTCGACTTCAAACATTAATTCTTGAAAATATTGAATCAAAATATCTTCAAAATCTTCTTAATGATTTAGCTTCGTTACCATATCTATTCTCATTAGTCATCATACCTATCGATGATGTTGAACATAAAAATAATCTCTATCGTATGATATTTCATTTGCCTGTATTAAAATATTGTAAAGTGACATTCAATGGGCGTTGTCCTTCTGAGCCATTGAAAATGGCGAATAATAGTGAATTAAGTCCTATTAAGAATTTAACTATCAATAGTTCGTGTTGCATTAATGAATTAATTGCTCTTTTATCATATGTTCCTCAACTTCGTCGTTTATTATGTTATAATCTGTCTCACTCATCCAATATTCAGATTCAAGAACAATCTATAGTAGTAAATAATTTAACACATATTTTTCTCAAAATAAAAGACATTCCTTGGAACCAATTAAAATTCTTGATTAAAAATTATTTTTGTCAACTTCAAATGTTTCATATTTCAACAAATTATCATTCAACATATTCAGACACCAATCTATGGGAACAATTAATATTGTCTTATATGCCGAATTTACGTATCTTTCACATTGACCTTTTACCTAATTATGAATTAAATCATTTTTTATATTGTCTTTCGAACGATCAATACATATCACTATCTTGGTTCGAACGACAATGGTGTTTTAACCGGCAATATGAAAGAATTGATAGATTTCACGTACCTTTTTATTCAATACAATCATACAGGTATAAACCAAACAATTGATTTAACACAAGATATAGATTTTATTCTTTATTTTAGACGAAAACATTACAAATCACAAAATTGGTCGCGTCAAGAAATATGTCCGATTCAAAATAAAAATTGTTTTTATTCAGTTGATCATATCCATATTCGAGATTATGTAAAGACAAAAAATAATTCAATTTATTTTCCTAACGTTACTAAACTTACACTTTTCGAATATTCGAATCAAAGTCTTGAGTCAATTTCAACCATACTTGATCGAATAATTCCATTGACACAACTTACTACATTAATCATAACTTATCGCAATTTTTGTATTGGTAAATTAGTTGAATTATTATATTACTCACCAAATATTGATACCATATCAATAAAGTCACTTTCGTTTTTTAAAATAAGTGATACATCGATACAAGAAAGTCAAACGTTTGCAATAGTATCAAAGCGAAATAAAATTATAAATATGACTATTGAAAATAATTGTATATTTGAGAATATTGCATTACTCAGTAATCTTTGCCCTCGACTACAACATCTTACCATTAGTATATGTCCATATAATGATTATTTTCAATCAATAGTAAAATTTTTATTATCAAACAATAATGAAAATACTCATAATTTATTTTCATTGTGTTTTACATATGCAGATGAACTTTTGTGGGGTGAGATTATATCATTAAATTTGTTTAATGACGTTTCAATGGAGCTTGTTGCAAGAAAATTATATTTATGGTGGTGATATTTGTTGAAAATGAGCATTTTTGTTTTTGTATGTTGATAATTTATAAATAAATGTGACTCTTATTAATATATAAAAGTTTCAAAATTTTTTATCGAACCATTTTTGACAAATATCGGAAAAGAAGAGTTCCTTAACACATTCCACATGATTCGATTTTATATCTGAGTATCTCTACAGATTCATTTTCCTGTATATTTGTCTTTCAACAAATGTACGTCTTTGCCTTTTCATTCTGTGATAGTCTATTGTTCTCTTTTCTGTTTGTTACATCACCTAGAATGAAGTGACTATTCTGCAGTTTCGCGAAAGTCATGTATGATCTTTTCTTCCTGGTATAACCATTAGAGTAGCTCAAAACAAACCAGAGATAACAGTCAGCAAGCTCGAAGATAACGAAAACATTTGTGCCGGCTGCTATTAGAAAATCAGGCAGCAAAGAAAATAAAAGCTTTCTGTCTTAGTTGAGAGATTTCATTGTCTTGATTGTCTCAAGGAGAAACATCGCGCTATGCAATAAATTAAGGGTGGCGGAACTATTTTGAGTCTCACCTAAGTTTGTACTTGATATCCCGAGAGAATACCGAGCTTTTCAACCTCTTAAGCTTAGTTTTGGTGGTATGGCGCTAGTTGGAAAAGAAATATTCATTATGCAATGCAAAGAGCCTAGCAGCATTTTTTGCATAAATCCCAGTCCAAAGAAATATTTTCAATAAAAAAAATCTGTGTTCGTAGAATTATATTATTTTTTAGCGGATTTTTGTTTAATTTTATTGAGAATAATTCAAGAAACAATTTAAGTTGGAGAATACTCTTTCATGGTTTATTTTTATTATTATTTTTTGCAACACTTTTTCAGCGATGCTGCCATTAGTAGACAGTAAACAAAATGAAACAGGTAAATTACATACATAAAATTCCTATTCTTTCTTCTTGTTCTCTTTATTCTTCATCTTTTGCTTCCTCTGTTTCTTTCATTTTATGCTCATTCATACTTGAACGAGAAGAAATAACAAAGTACTCAATTCTACCAGTATCATTGTGTTGCTATTTCACTATGGATAAAAACATTAGAGAAATGAAAAACATAGATAAACCAAACCTGTGTATATATACGTTCCATATGATATACCTATTGTCTTTCATTCACTGTTTTATGAAAAAAATATAGTATTGTTATCAAAATATTAAACAAAATGAAAATATAGTACCAAGATATTCTTGGAGCAATATTTATGAAAATTTAATCTAGATTTCATCAACTGACACAGAAAATCTGTAGTACCTTCGTATTTCTTGAAAAATTATCAACATTAATATGTGTACAGTTTGATTTTATGTATAAAATCAACATGAGGAGAACGATATTTTGCAATCAGTCAAGGACATTGAGATTGTTACAATAATAAGTGCACCATTATGTAAAGAATAAAATAACAATGTGTCAAAGAGAGAAGCAACGACTATCAAACAAACAATCACTCGTTCGAGTGAAGCACAGTAAGAAAGAAGGTAAAGAACGCGTTTAGTCTTATTGCTTACTTTTTTTTTCTTTTCATTTTGTACAATCGTCACATACATTAACAAACATCAGTTTCTGCCATATACGGAAAGTGGACCATTTGAAAATTTCTATTTCATCTTTTTAGCCTTCTTTTTGCATGAGATATTTATTATTTTTTCAGTCAGAAAAATCTATAACTTCAATCCGAAAGAATAATTCAATAGATCAAACGTTTAATAATACATTTTGAATTTCGTTTAAGAGTAGGTGTATGACAGCTCACACGAAAGTAGCAACGTGCGTAAAAAATCTTCAGCTTTCTTGAGATGAGCAGAAGTCGATGATCTACTCATTTGAGCTGATAAAGTTTTTTCCTCTTCGTACTAAAAAATATGACAATCACAGTAATCAACTGGAATTATTTGAACTGTTGTTCGCACTATTTTCATTTAAATAGTACGATCATAGGCAGACTTCAATGAAATTCTAATGTGCAATTTGAAGTCGAAAGGAGGAGAACATATTTCAATATGTGATTAGCCTTATTAATTCTTTATAAATTTCCTTAGCTTTAGTTAGGATCTTAATCCAAAATCGGCTGTGTTTTACATGTCTGTCTGCATGCACTGGTCGGTCCACTGTCACAATAGGAACATAGCCTTTGGGAGCATCCTTAGGTACTGAAGTACTATATATTGAGAACGTGAGAGTACCCTAAAAGCTTTGTTTCTGCCGTAAGAGTTGGGTGAGCAGTATCTGCTGACAATTATGCAAAGACACAGTCAATTTTGGAATTAATATCCTGACCATAAAAATAAAGTAACACTCATACTTGGTTGAAAGTGAGTTTCGCAGATTAGTGAAACAATCTAACTTAGTTTCTGCTCTTAGTGTATTTTGGATGAGGTGATCAAAGTATAATTCCACAGAATCATTGATTTCTCCATGGTAAGAAGGAATAAAAGGATGAAGCTATATGTTACATTTGCTTCAGTAAACAACAATATTTCCTTGGTTTTCTAGATCTCTCATTATTACATATAAAATTTCCAGTTCTAGCAAGTTCCAACAATCAAATGACTCATTTGAAGTAAGTATAATGACACTTATCTACTTCTATATGGATGAAGCATGATGTAATCTAAACCATTCAAGACACGACCTCTACTAATATTCAGATTAGCCGGAACACCATTGTGTTTTGCCTTTCTGACAGTGGTGAAAAAGTCTATTGAAATATGATTGACTAAAAGCTATTTTATTACAATCTATTGCATTTCAGCAAGGATTCCTTCTATTACTATATAGATAAAATATAGTCAAGAAGAAGAACCGATCATCCAAAAAAATCTAGATGCTAAAACATAAAAGAAATATGGCAGATAGCTATGTACACTAGATCATGAAAAGTACTTCAGTAAAACTAGAATTATTCGTCCCAAGTTTCCTTTTCGATAAAAATTGTAAAAATTCATATTACCACTTCGATTTTCAAAACTTCTGCAGAAAATGAAAAATAATTAAGAAAAACATTTAGTAAATTTTAACTGATTCTTGCTTTTCCGTGCATAAGAAGTTACAGTATTAATGAAATTCTTACGTTGTTGCAATTTCTTTTTAAATTAATTAATGTATTAAGAATTATTCTAGAGGCATACGAGATGGTTTCAAGCCTGCAACATCTATTATTCTTGAAGATACAGATACATCAGTAGCGTTAGAAGCAGAACGCAAATGGCTTAGAAATCATTTTCCTGGATATGTGCTCAAATTACAGACAATGATAATTGATCAGGGACGAAATTATGATCGGACGACAATTGAGACAGACGATGGAAAACAAATGACCATTTATTTTGATGTCACACCATGCTATCAAAAACCATCGAGTAACCAAACTACTGGAAGTCTGTTCAAATAATATTTATCAGCGAAATGACAATAAATGACACTAGACTCATATTAAAATTTAGATTTATACTATTCTAATACATTGAAAATAATATTATTTCAGGGAGGAATGATATTGCTATTCTTTGAAATAGAGTAAATAATGAATTTCATATCAAATGAAAGCTTGTCGAAAATGGGATCCTTCAATACTGAATAACAAGGGTTATAAAAAAATTTTATATGTTGAAATCTCTAAATTTTTAATATTTTATCGACTATAGATATGAGAAGAATTATTTATGAGATAAAATTTGAACTAACAAGCGTGTATGTACAAATGTGGGGCACTGATTGACTCCATCTTTTGACTATGAATTCTAGCTATTTCACTGAAACTATAGCTTAGACGTGGGTATGTGTCCAAAAAACAGATTATATAGCTTAGGTTTTAAATTTTGTCTACATTCAAATCTAACAATCCTAAGACTATCTTGAAAATTCCAGCTCTAAGCAGTATGTTCTTCTTGGGTCGTCAATTTTCGAATCAGGCACATCTTTTTCTATCATTTATGTTCTTTACTGCACGAAATGAAGATAAATACGAATATAAGAATTTCAAATACCTCAATATCTGTTCTAATGATTGTTAAAATATCTAAATGATGCATTTTTACGTGTATCCTTAAGATAACTCTAACCGTGATTATCAGAGTTTTCATGATGTTTTTCGTGTTTTTTTTTACAGACAAAAGTTTCTTATGGATTCGATACAGTAAAGAAATTTGAATAAGATATATCTGAAAAAATAATGTAAAAGTATGCGTATAGTGGTTTAATTTAGATCAAAAGACTACATTTCTATATAATTTTCTATTATTTTCGAAGTAAGGGAATATAAATTTGAAATTTAAGCAAAATTATTCTTTGTAGATTTTTTTGCCATGATTGGATAGAGATTGTCGAATTGCCTTTAATATTCTTAGACCAATATTTCTAAGAAGAATATTCAATAGTATCTTTATATCTAAATATAACCTTATAGTAATATTATTATTGAAATTCTGTACATTATACTGCCCTGTTTTATATTTAGAATCGTTGCTACTTTTTTAAAGTATTTTATTTTGAGTTTTCGAGAAAGCAGATTTTAGAAATAAAAAATTAATAAGACCAGAAGATACAACGGGTTATCAATTAATAGGATCATGATCTCCAGGAGCATACAAAATGATCTCGGAGGACACTGGCATCTTTTCATGGAAAAATCCCTGAGAAATATAGGCAAGATTTTTAGTAGTGATTCGACAATCTCTATCCAACCATGACAAAAAATCTACAAAGAATAATTTTGCTCAAATTTCAAATTTATATTCCCTTATTTCGAAAATAACAGAAAATTGTATAGAAATGTAGTCTTTTGACCCAAATTAAACTACTATATGCATACTTTTACGTTATTTTTCCAGACAGATTTTGTGCAGATTTCTTTGTTCTATCGAATTGATAAGAAAATTTTGTCGGCCCATGTTTTTTAAAAACTTTTTTCTAAAATTCTCGAGTGGTTCGTGTAAGTCCTCTCTTAATTACGATCTTTTCTTTTAAAATTATTTTAAATGCAAGTACAAATGGAGAGAAAGGATGTCGTGTAGTTGGAAAACGGCAAACTGCAAATGAAACTTCAACTTCATGTACATTTTTCTTATGAGACGATATAAATGGTTTTAGATTGGCTATTTTGTGTTATACTGTTTTATTTTCTTCAATATATTTTATCGAGAGTCTCGGCGACGAGGAGATTGATGATTATCGTTTGTATCACACAATAAATTAACATATTCAATTTGCTTCTTGGCCACTTGCTCCATCTGATTATTCACATTCGTTAGTGTAGAGGAGTAGACGTTATCATCGACTGATTCATCAATGGTGAAGGAGCAAAATTATTTGATGGTATGTACTAAGAGCACAGTGATGCTTGTTGATGATGATACGTGACTTGTTAATTTATGGTCGGTGATATATATTATTGCATTCCTTGATTTAAAGCAGTGTACATTTGTTGTTGATGATATAACTGTGGTACAACTTGTGGAACATACTGATTAGTAGCCCTTTGATATGTTTGTTCGTTCGATTGACCATTTAGTCACGAGAAATTTGCGACAAAGTATAGAACGAAAAGAAAAGAGAACTAGACTATCACTCATGCATAGCTTGAATAGAAAAAACACGGGTGACTCCAGGTACTTCGTAATGCTAAAGCTCTCTTAACCAAGCTTGTTTAGAATGGATTATAAAGACTAAAAAACAATACATTAAGTTAATACATAGGAATGTAAAAATCTCCGATCAATATATTCTTTTATTTATTAATTCTTTTTAACAAATATAGTATGAAATCGATAGAGTTAATTTCCATTCTTGTTGTAGAATTACTTTGAATGATGTATCAAAATCAATATGTCAATATGCTCTTGGCAAGATATTATCCTTCTTTTTATTTTATTTGATTTATGTAAATCATTTCGAAATTCTTTTTAAAGTGCTAGACTTTTTCATGGATGAAATTAAGTCATACAGAAAAATAATTAAATAAAAGAAAATTAATAGCTGTTAATTATCTTTTTTTCTTCTCTTATATCTCCCGAATGAAATCGAGTTTTGAAAAACAGATTTCACATGTGCACTCACCACATTCTCATGAATCTAGTAGTCTTTTTCTTCATTTAAAATGACGGATAAATGCTGAGAATGAAGGGCTGACTTAAATTTAACTTATGGATCGAGAAGAAAAAGAAGAATTTATCATGGCAATTAAGCTACTTAAAAGCATTTTGTGCATTGCTGCACTCCATACAGTCAGTCGTCTTAAAAAGAAAAGGAGAAAAAAGAGAAAGAGAAAAAACACAAAAATAAGAAAAATGTATATTACCCACTTACAGTCATATTGTGTATGTCTTATCACAAGAATGGAGAATGAGAGGATATAAAGACGCATTATTATATATATATATATTGTGTACAGAAGTATTTAATGTTCTATACATTTAGAATAGATTACATTACATTTTGATGATGAGAATATATTATTTTATAATTGATAGTACGACGTAATCATCCTGATAGAAGCTATGTAAGAAGATTAAGTCTTATTTTCCTTTTCTTCAACTAAAATATTTCTGTAGTTTTCAAAAATTTAGTAAGATTATTGTCGAGCGATGTTGATAATTTAAAGTGTGTAAATGTATTGAAAAGTTGGCTCTTTTTCTTTCTCTTTTGATGTGACTAAATTTAGTGATGATATTGTTCTCCTAGAAAGACCAATACTTAAGTGGATTTTTAGATAAATTAGCCGTTTTCGTCATGATAATGTGGGAGAATAAATAAGTGTGTTAACGTCTACAGGTGTCACTTCTAAATGTCAACTCACACTCTAGCATATATTCTGTCTTTGATCTTTTTCTCTTTTCTGATTATTTATTATTTTTTTCTTATTTCCTCTCATCATCTATTGTGGTCATCAGGTAGGATATTACATATGGAGATTCTCGTTATTTTGTTAGACATCTTTTCTCTATTTAGTCCATTATAGGTTATGTATTTTTCCTAGATGGGCGAGAGTCTTTGTTAGTCAATGATTGAAAGTTTCTAGAAGATGACGATGAAACATCTTTAATATTTCTTTTTGCTCTCTAGTCTCCATGTGCCCTACACCCATGCCATTATGGCTGAAGGTCATCTGCGCGTGTATTTATTGTATTTTTTTGCTTGGTTCTACTGTATTGCCTGAGTTGATATTAATTGGTATGGATTGGCCATCGGTTAATCATATATCGTCTGACAATCATTATCAATATAGTCTTATCATGTACAGTTTCATATTGGCTTGCATCATTCTTGTGTTCAAAGTAATTGTAACACCTACGATTTCTGCTTTATTTACTATAAGATGTGATCAATATTTTAAAGTTTGGTTCTCGTTGTTGTTATTGTTGGTATGGCTTTCAGTCATTCTGTTCGCTATAATACTTATCATCTCGTTCTCTCGTTTTCTTGATAAAGAAGAAAAACAGAATTCACTTCGTTCATCACTTATTCGTACAAATATCAGTCTATTGTTAGTGATGCCCGTATTCATGCCAATATCTATGGTAATATCTTCTATAACAATAAGATTTTGTTTGGTCTGTCATCGAGATAACAATCGATTATAAGAAATAAATCAATATATTTAATTATACACGACACGCAATTATCCTTATAATAATTAAAGCATTTCGATTCGATGTGTCATATTTTTTGTCTGATACATTGCAATATATGTCTTTGATTTTATTACTCTTATTCTCTGTATGTTATTATTTTTCTTATTGAGTCTGTTATGCGCTTTATGAATCTCTCTCGTCTATATAAATTTCTGTTCGATATGAAAAGAACGCAAATGGAGTGATGAAACACTATTATTAATATTTCCTTCAATTAGTGATTTTCTATTAAATAAAATCTATATTACTATGTTAACTAGATACAGAGTCATAAATCAAAACAGTAAACCTTTGATCTCGATTTTTTGATGAAAAAGTGTTTTTATTCTTGAAAATCAAATTTTTTTTACTAATTTTGACGGATGTAAATGTGAGGCAAAATATATGAGAAATTAGATTATTTTATAAAGTTAAAATTCAGTATATTATCATTTATTTATTTTATTTGATCATATTCAATATTTTTCTCATCATTAACCGATAGATTTCGTTCGTATTTTTAAAATGTTTTTCTACTTATTAAACAACTTAATCTACAACATGTATTACAGATAAGTTGCAGTTTTGAAAAGTTTTATTTTTAATATAACTCCAATGACTTAATTTCGGCATGGAGAAAATAATTATTACTCATCTTAAAAGAAAAAATCTATCTATTCGTGTTGTAAAATCTTATGAATAACATATTTTTAAACTTCAATTTGACATGAGTCAATTTATCGATGTGAAAATAAAAACGAATTTTAATAGATTATGTCGATCTTCTAGATCTGATAGTTACAGAATAATAAAGACAATTGAATATGATAATAAATATTTTATATGATAATAGAAGCGCATCTTATTCTTGGTTTTTGCGTTTTTGATAAGCATCGGTTTAAGATTATTTATCGACTATGTTTTGCTTTTTTCTTGTGGTTTATCCATAATAATAACAGGTGATGCATAAAGACTGAACCTCTCAGTAATTTGCATATATTTCATTCATATCTCACTGTTCAAGAAAAACAATTCTTAGCAAAAGATTCCTCGTGAAAATCTCTAAAAAACGTAGATATTTTTATTATCTTAAATAGTTTCTATCATTTTGTAACATGTGATACAATATATTCGTTCAAGAAGCACAACTATCAAACACAACATTTTTAATTCTTGGATTATTGTTGCTTTAGATGTCACTTTATACCAATTGATGATCTTAAAAACTTTATTCTAAATACAAAAACTTAATGGGTTAAGATCAGGACTATTAGGTAGTCAATGGTCTTTGACGATAAACGTTGGAAAATTGTTTCAACATGAATATTGAATTTTTTTTTCATTTTTCTCAATCGAAGTGCATTGCGATAATAAAGAGCAAAGATTTGCGATAGCTGATTCTTTTGAAATATTTCAGTAGTAATCATGATCCACATATTGGCAACTCAAGCAAATTTCTAGAATTCCTTGAATTCCAAGACATTCTCGATAGTTAGGGTGAAGGCATGCTTCACCCTAACAGAGGTAGTAGAATTCAACGATTTCTAGAAAATGAAGCAATTTAAGAAAATTTCTTGAATTGCCAATTTCAGGATCATGGTTATATCTTGGGTCTCCCATAGGTGCCCAATGAACCGTGAAAAATGAAAATCGCTCTTTTCCAAAAAAAATATCTCATTTTACTCAGAATTTAATGCTAATTCCGAATATGTAATTCTTTTTGAATAATATGGGGAGCGAAAAAATGACCTTACCGCCACTTGTCCTTTACCAAAAGGTTCAGTGGTCAACTGTGTAGGCTTTTTTTTCACACATTTAGTTAGCACTTTTCGAGATATAATGCAGGGAGCTAGACAGTTTGCATATGGTCGTTATAGATGTCAGGAAATTGCAGCACGTGGTTAAAATACAACAAGGTCTTAAGTGTATGAAGTTCGAAAACAATAAGAAATCGAACAAGTGGAAAACTAATGAGAGCCAATGTTTCGTTTCTTCTTGCCCCAAGAAATTTGTCAAAGAATTCCGACTTCAGGTACAGAGAATTGTTATTTTCCCGCCTGAACGGACAATCGTATCAAATAAAACAAGTAGATACGTGTGCATATATGTTTGTCGCTGAATTAAAGGACTTTAATTAAAGAAAATCTACTATTTTTGTAAAAAATATTCATTCTTCATAAAGTTTTTTTTCAAGGTTTTCTGCAGTCGAGATATTTGAATGTCATGTCGGCACCTGAAAAAGTGTCACTTGGTTTTTGTCGATCAAGAGAGCTGGTAGATAGTTTTGAGAACAATAGATATTCCATAGCTGATTGCAAGGACCAGTCGGAAGTGGCGAACCGCAGGGACACCGATGAGGAGCTGTTTTGATAGATTCGAATTAAACGTATTTTCACAAAGTGTCTCGAGGGGTTTGATGAATTTATTCATTGAGTGATTGGTCACGATACCACAGATTGAGAACTGTCAAACTGTATAACGTGTGAGTACTTTGGTTAGCATGCTGCTACTTTTTTTACGTTGTACCCTGATGATTGAGTCGGCTGAAGCCATCTACCGAACATGACTATTGTTTATAATTTTTAAGGTAGTTTTACAGAATATTTCAAGCAAGAAAATAGCGCCCTATATTATGTTAGACCTAAATAATATGCAAAATCAAGTAGTCGGGAGTGGCGGACCGTAGGGACGCCGACGACCGACTACGCGCTGCTTAAAACGTATTACATTAGAGAAGACGAATATCAAATAGTTACATCCACTTATATAAACATTTGTTAACGGGAAATTTGAGTTTTCTGACCATGCGTATTTGAACAAAGACAGTTGTCAAAAACAAAGTTTCAACAGAATTACTAGATAATAGTTAATTAAATTTCAGTCGAGGGTCAAGTGGATCGTAGCGGCGAGCACTACTTGTTGAATTAAAATTTTAAGTAATAAATGTATGTATGTATGTAATTAAATAAACATAAATTTTTCTGGATAATCATTTGAATAATTATTTAACCATAATGGAATAAAAGTTTGTTTTTGTTTTTGTTTTTCTTGCCAGATATAATGAATTCTTTGTTGAATTAAATCTTTTTTTTCATTAGTTAATTGAAATTTTGTGTGATTATAATCTAAATTTAAACCGATAAAATTTCTCATTCCATGAACTCGTTGTCGATTATGAATTGGTCCTATCTTCAATTGTCTACTATTAAATATTCCTGAAGCTAAACCAAATGTACTAAATGCATAAATCAAAATATCATCACGTAACAAATGATTAAATGTTTCCGAAGTTCGTCCATTTAACATAAATGATATTCGACAACGTGATTCAGGTAAAAATTCTTTTAATTCCATAAGAATATTATTAAAATCACTTTGATAACCTTCACTATATATTGTTATAAAATATTGTTTTTTAATTTCATTTGGTAATGATTTTATTAAAAATGTTAACAATGGTACATAAGCAGAAGTTGATATATAACGTTGAAGAACATTAAATACAATTCGACCTTGTTTATCACGTTTAATTATATCACCTTGACGAATATGAACACCAATTAATAAACTATTCTCAATATCGATTTCAGGACATGTCGATAATTGATTTTGACTAAGAGAAGCAAAATAATCTATTGGTTTATAATTTGATGGAATTGAAATTCCAGCCCAAACTTCATATGGATACTTATATAATTTTCTATGTTGTAACCACCATCGAATTTCCATAACAATTCCTAATTCCATTAATGATGATGTTATTGCTAATGTTCGGCTTGAATAAAATGTAAAACCATCATTTTCATTTGTAAGATTCATTAAAAATTGAGAAAATAAATTTTTTAAATAAAATTTTATTGTAAATGGTTGTTTACCATGATGATGTTGATCTAATGTTTGATTTGAAATTAAATCATAAGAAAAAATATTTTTTCTAACAGAAGAATTTTTTGGACATGATTGATAAGCTGAATAAGGTATTTGCCAATGATAAAATAACCAATAATTTTCTCTTTCAACATTATTTTCATCATCTGAATGTGCAGCAATCCAATCAAAATGTATCAAAGTTAAATTTAATTTATATGCTATATTTAATAAACCTAAATACCACATTAAAACAGATCCTGTTCCATCATGAACACGTAATGATTTAGAATTATTTATTAATAAATATCGACCATAATTACAATCGATTTTTGGATGATATGTTAATAACATTGAATATTTTTCTTTATATTCTTTAAAATAACGATTTAATGATTGATCTATATCAGAATAACATTCAGTATTATCATACATACATTGATCTAATAGATTCATTGATAATAAAGTATTATATACAAAAATAATGAAGAAAGAAAAACTAATAATAAAGATAAATAGACAAAAAAAATTTCTTCTTGATGAAATACGCTGACATTTACGAGAAGGTAGTCTTAATGAAGAAAGAATATACATTATCTAAAAGATCAAAAACGAATATTTATTAAAGTATTCAGATAAATTATTTCTAAAACAATTTCAATATTCAATTCAAAATCGATCTTTGATGAGATTTTTTGCATTAAAAAGAAACTTTTGTAATCTACTTTGACAATTTTGAACATGTACATATAAAAGACAAATGAATTATACAAATTTTACATGAATCTTTTTTCAATTGATAAATAAATTTGGACAATGAAAATCAAATGTAATTTGTAGATGAAATTTCTCAATTAATTCTTGTTTATTATTGAATAACGAACGTTCATAATAAACGAAAAATGATGATTTAATGTTGGTAAAGATTATCATCAAAATGACAAAATCATTGAAATTTAAGGAAATATTGACGATAGAGAAGGAAATCATGACTTAATTGTTTTAATAAAAAAATCATCAGATTGAATTCCTACAAATATTTTCTGTTGTTACGAAATGATTTGATTTGATATTTGGAAGACATTTCTGACTAATAAAATAAAGATCGTTTTCGACTAATGAAATCCATGTTTGAAGAAGAAAAGTTAAACGAGATGAATAAGACTTTAAAATTGTTCAAACGACAAACATCTTATGCAAAGGAAACGAATTGATGATCAAAAAAAAATCAGAAACAGATAAACGCATTCATTTATTGTTATTTATGAGTGTTAGGGGGAGGGATGTCATAATATCCTAAAGTCGGGTATCGAGATTCATAGCACTACTACCACGAAATCAACATCAATCCTCAAATCGCTACCTATCCAAACGTGAAAACTTTGAATACATTAGACGATTACCCCAAAATGTTGTTGTAATGAAAATGTTAAAAATTTTGAATATATTCAGTTTAACGTGGTGGTAGTTGAGAATTTACGAGTTAGTTGAAAGATGGGAAAGTTTGAATGTGATTATGATATTTAGGGTTGTATAATTCAAGATTGGTGCCTATTATGATGCGTTCTCGTTTGTTGAAAACTGGTGGAAAAAGATTAAATAGTGATTTATAGGAATTGTAATTGTGCATTTGGCTTCTGTTTTTCGGAACAAAGAGCTCAACAAAATTTTATTCAATCTTATTTGGCATGTGGTTTTATTTTTGAGTTTGGATGAGTAAAAGTTAGCATATCTGGTAATATTTTTGGGAAAGAATTATTATAGGTGCTGTTGGTTTTTGTAGGACAAATCTGACAGTCGTTAGACTTTTGTATTAAACTTGTATGGATCAAACTTAATTGTTGAAATAGAGATAATGTCCAGTTTCGCCGGAGCACAGTGGGATTGATAATTATCATGAACTTCTGAAGTGTGATTTGTACCTTTGCCGTTTCACCTTCATACCAGGGCAAGTCGTGAAAAATTTGTTGGATTAATGATAATATTGTTAAATGTGTTCGTAAGTGAGGCCGTACACGGTGCGATGCTCACATGTGATCAATTCATTTCTTTCAGCACGCCTATTTTCTCGAATGTGATTTGCACCTTACTACCCTCATCCTGAAGCTATCTATTATCGACACACCAGATCTGTCCTTACCATCATGCTATGTATCATCAACACATCACATTTGTCCTCATCCTTATGCTCTGCATTGTCATCACAATATGTTTATCGTCACCCTCATGCTATCTGTTATGAACAAAATATGTGTGCTCTCATCCTCATGCTATGCATTACCATCACATCTCGTATGTGCTCACCCTCATGCTGTCCATTATTATCAAACCATGTCTGCCATCATTCTCACATTCATAGATGGGATTGAACTTTTCTACTCTAATCAGCAACTTGTCCGGTAACATTAAATTTACACTCGGCATTTGCAGATAAAACATTAAGTACTAAAAATTTAAGACACGTTTAAATAAAAAATTCTTTGAAACAGCTAAATCGAAAGTCTCACAAGAAAGAAGATTTAAGTGACTGAGTATTAAAAGCAACAGCACATCACAATAAGTGTGTCTCGTACCTACTATATTAGAGCTCAATAAATGATTATAAATATTACTGAAATGTCAATTCAGTTTTATTTTTTAAAAAATCTAGACGATGATAAATAACATATGGTACTCGTGTAATTCCGAATCAAATTGTTCGATTAAACATTAGTTAAATTTTACTTGTAGAGACGCCAATTTCCGGAGATATAGAACATCAATATTCATGCATCTTGTTCATAAAGCCTTGTTCCTCCTATGAAATTTATTATTTCTGAAAACATTCTTTTAAAGTTCCTTTCTTAGTTACAGAATAAAACGAAATCTAGTGCAAATGCGATATACACATTACATTTTAAATAATTCAAAACCAATATTCTATCTACTACCAAGCAAACAAGAAGGGTCTATCTCCGATTAATGCAAATGAAAATTCGAATTTATTCATTAACAAAAAGATATATTTCGTTGTACTACCCTTACTAAAAATACATTATGCCGAAGTTTAATTTTGCAAACTATAAACATCTAATTCAGCATTCACTGGATCATTCATCTCGTTACAACAAATGTATTCAAAATTTTCAATTTTTTGGATATATGAATATTTTGGGATAACCATCTCGTTATCCCAGATGTATTCAAAATTTTCAAGTATAAAACTATAGGGCGAAGGATTGCGTAATGGGATAATTGCTCCAGTGGATATCTTGACTTGTAGTTTTTCGTTGCTCAGCTTATTGGTATTATGACATCTGTGGTTAGGGGTTTCTATTTTCGTCGGAAAGAAAAGAAAGGATGTGTGTGAAGAAGAGCCATCAGCCTTAGATCTTTATTTTCATATAGTAAGAATATGTGAAAAAACGGAACACGAAGAAGAGGAAGAAGATAACTGTATGTAGGGAGAACAAAGCGATAGACGAGATGATATTCTATGCTATCGTCTTTACAATAAGTAACGCTAGAAAAACAAAGTGAGAAGAAGAAAAATCTGAAGAAAATAATAACAATAGTCTGTGAAGGTTTATCCCGTAATGATGAATAATATGTAACAAAGCTTTTTTATTTCTTTCTCTGGATAAGGAAAGGATGAAAAGCAAAGAGAAAGTACTGAAAGTTTAATTAACATTGATTATTCATTTTTTTTTCTAGTTTAATTTATTCTTTTACTAATATTGGATTTGTCTCTTTGAATATTACAAAACTCTCTTGCATTTCACGAGCATTTCGATATAAAACTTGAATAAAAAAAGGAAGTAAAGCATCATTTTTCTTCTTTAATGCATAGATAGAATTATTCATTCGCGATATTTTCTTGTAAACATAAATTGTATTCACATTTCAATGATTGCGTGTGAAAGAAAATACAAATCAAAGCGATCGTTTTTTTATAAAACCTGGTCAAGAGATCATTACGTTTGAGAAACTCGAATATGATGTTGACTTTTTTTAATATTTAAATAAATGATTTAATGGTACTTACAATATCTAAGAGAAAGAACTCATAGCGAGTCTTTGATCGAACTCTTCAAGGAAACATGATGTTCATTTAAAGATATTTATTAAGTCGACGACTTGGAAGCGGTTTTCAAGTGACCATCGGTCATTAACTTAGCTGTTGATGGAAGAAAACTGACTTCATATTCAGATTTATCATTAACTTTTACATCGTACGGGCTATTTAAGAAGTATTTAAAGTTACCTATGAAATAATGTTAATGATCATTTTGGATTTCTTATATGTTAGTCAAGATCTTGCTCACACGATGTTTCACTAGGTGATGCTATTCCTCATCGATCAAAACAGGCACAAAATTCTCTTTAGAAGTTTGTGTAAAGATAGTGTCATAGTCGTGACTGATTATTTTCTCTAACAATCTTTTCTTGAACGACTACTTTCTAAAGATCTATTTGATATAACACTAAAATGTATATTTCTGTTGAAGCTTGCGATAGTAATATAAAATTACATTTTATCTATTCATAAGAAAGCATGAGAATTGGTATGATTACCTATGCAAATCGAATTCATTTTGTTTGAAGAAAACGACAAAATTGACTTTTTATCCTTTTCTTACAATATCATGCATAGTAGCAAAATGAAGATATTTTTGTCAGCATTGTATCTATTGGTGATTAGTTATGTAAATATTGTAAACAGTGCATCTACTCCTGAAGACATTAATCATATCCGAGACAATGCCACTCGTCGATCAAATATTTTGACGCAAACAGATTCATACCGTCCTCGCCACGGTACAGTCCATAATTCTAACATTCCACTCGCTGATGATTGTGCATAGGGGTGCCGATTTATATTTATTTTTAATTAAATTATATTAAATTATTTTATCTCTTTAAGTCTTTATAACTTTTTGAAAACTACCTGTCAGGGATACTTTTACGTTCTCAACTACTACATATTGGAGTACCCTTAGGTCGTCATGCACCATATCTGGGGGGGGGGGGATCCTTAAGTCCTCATGTACTATATTATAGGTTAGCCTTAGGTCCTCAACTACTATATATTAGAGATACTCTTAGGTCATCATACACTACATATTGAGAGTACTCTTAGGTCTTCATGTGCTATACATTGGGGATGCCCTTAGGTCCTCAACTACTATATATTGGTGGTATCTTTAGGTCTTCGAGTACTATATAAGCAGGCATCTTTAGGCCCTCAACCAGTATATTATGGTAGTATCTTTAGGTCCTGAAGTGCTATATTATACGTTACTCCTAAATGCGCAAAAGCTAGTCCTGTAACTGCAGTAAGGCTCTTAGTCCACAAAATCACTGTATGATTGTAGTTAGAATAGAAGTTCGGATCTACAGTTAGTGAACCTTCTAGATTGGCTGGAACCACACAATTTGTTCAGCAAACAATCTCGTTTATTCAAATGCATGTGAGCGGTAATCCTCTTAGAGCCTTTACTTTCAGTTGAGATTAGTGCATTCTGTAAAGATTTATGAGCAGCGATTTCTGGAAAAGTTTGAACCGTGTCATTGGAATTGTAAGAACAAACAGTACACTATACTAAAACCATTTTTTCTAGATTTTATGAAAAGCATAGTACAAATTGATGGGATATCTTGAATCGCCGTAGATGATTTTTATATTTTATCCGATTTAGCTATCAATGATTTATTATCATTTTGTAGAAGAAAACTCGCGGACTCTTCGTATATAATAATTAACAAAAGAGTCAACGCATACGTAACTTTCACAGTTATTAACATGAATATATCACGCCGAAAAATTGCCTATAACAGAAAAATCATTCTCTATAGGAGAAAACCTTCCTAACAAGAAAACTGGAAAAATAGAATTGAAGAAAGTAAGACACAGGACGATGTAAAATTCATGTGCTTCCTTTTTAGAATCATTAGAACAATATTTGCAGCATAGCCAGATTTGCGGACTTCTCCAGCACTGCTTTAAAATAAATTAAACTTAACTTATCAAAATGAAAATTTATTTTAAATTTGAGCTTTTCGAAACGAACCAGTTAAATTTATTCTGAAATTAAAGTTTTAATAATTTCAACTCATATAACTTCCACAGGAAAATCACGTCCCTAGTCTAAGGGTACCCTCATTGTATAAAACTTGACGATCTATTAGTGTTCTCATGAAACAGCACTTGATGGTCTAAGTGTACCCTCAGTATGTTGTAATTGAAGAACCAACTGTGCTTCCATAATATAATACATGAGGACCTTAGGGTACCCCTATAATATAGTACACCTAAGGGTACCCCCAATATATAATGCATGAGGATCTAAGGGTACTTCGATATGAAGTAGTTAAGGACCTAAGAGTATCCCTGATGGATATTTTTTAAAAAGTTATAAAGACTTAAAGAGATGAAATAATTTGATATAATTTAATTTATAATTTAATAAATGATGAAAAAGGAATAAGTTAAATTTAAATTAAATTAAATTAAATTTATCGAAATTTAAATTCAAAATAAATATAACTTGTCTAAAAAAATAATTTAAATTATTTAAGTTTAACAGGCAAATGACATCCTTAGTTGCGCACTACGAGCGTTTACTGTCGAGATGGCCTCTTGCATTCAGCCTAACATATGTCAGAGCAATTGGATGGCACTCGGTGAAAGTGCTTTAAAAATGAATGAATGTAATGGTCAATCATATCGTGTTCAGAAGCCTTTCAATACTTGAAAACCATTTGGAACGATGCAAACAACAAAAAACAATGATTATTTTTGAACCATATTCGTACAAGATGCTGTAGGTGATGATTTATTCGATGGAACATTGGCAGACCATTGAAAACTATTCCGGATGCTTTGTCTCTCACGAAGTCTACGTGCCGTGCACGGCAGTAAGATTATATTATGCATTGTTATACGTGGCGGCACTTACTATCTCGAAACAAATACGACCACTAATAGCAGTCAAATTGCTGCCATTTTTTTGACAAGTAATGACAGTAATCTAGTCATTGAAAACTCTAAAGATGAACGCGTCATCCTCAGTGGTGGTGTACTTTTGCAATAGCAATGATCTATTCAAAAGAAGAGGTCTGCCGATAGGACAATTATAATAGCTTTGCTACCACCGAATGTCAAACTGAATTATTTCAATGAACTGTACATTGACGAATGAAAAACCATCGTCGCAAAATATACCAACGGTGATCCCTCTACTAAAGGCTTATACGCTAAAGAGCCAGGATTCTCATATGATGCTGAATTTTGGTGGCAACCCGAATTTAATCGCAGTGAAGAAATTCATATAGCGGAACCTTTTTTGCAATGGTACATACTTCAGTCATTATCAGATCGGGTTGAATGGTGGTGCGTCTGTCTTCAACCCATCAAGTAATTTTTGGAATACGGTCAGACTTTATGATGGTCACAATTATGTTGTTCCACGTGGCGTTACAGTCAAACACCATTCATTACCACACATGAGTAACTGGACGAAACCGACTACAGGGTTCGTTCATGCTTTTCATTCACTTTATTGAGGCAGCTGGGTGTTCGAAATCGCCTCAGCTCATCCAAAAAGAAAATCGAATTATGTTTGATCGAGAAGGATTTCAAGAAGCACGTGGCCATAGAGTTGGTAGTTCTTATTATGTCGCGAGCATTTTTGAGGAACTTGATTCACCAAACAAATGGTTTTTAGACAAAGATTCTTGCATTCTCTACTTGATGCCGAATGGAACGATGCCCAAGGTTTTTGTAGCTAGTCAAATCCCCCGCTTAATCTCATTATGTGACAGTAGTACTCAAGAACCTTTTAGTAACGTTTTGATTCGAGGTTTGATCTTTACGCAGACAAGTACTACTTACCAACGAGACTACATGGTACCTTGCAGTGGTGACTAGTCTGTTCATTGAGGTAGAACGATCTTCTTAACGAAAAATACGATAAATGTCACTATCAGTGAAAACCTATTTACCGAACTGGGAAGTGACGCCGTAGCCTTCATTGACTATAATAAGGCTACATCAATTGCTTTAAACAAGTTCGTATGGTTAGCTGATTCAGCAGTTATTCTTGCGCGAACTACAGATGGAATTGTTGGTTCTGTTGTAATAACCCAATCACCCAATACATTAGTGCTGTCAAATATCATGCACGAGACAGGTATCACTACTCCTAAAGGCCATTAGCTATTGAATCATGATCTGCATGATAATCCTTCCACATATAAGCAGAGTCAGGACGCAAGTATTTGTACTCCGTTGTATATTTAAATAGAAATATTTCAATATATAAAAATTATTTCTATTAAAGGGGGGGGGGGGGGGGGGAACGAGGCCCTCAGAAATGAACTTTGTTATTTTTCATCCGATTTCACAGAATTTTTTGGAGGATATTAGTCTAGGACAGGATACATTATGAATGAAACATCTTCCCCAAATCTCCGATAAACTAACGAGTTATAGTCAATTTGTTGGTCAAAAGCACCATATATGCGAGCAGGGTTTTCGCAATAAGGATACGAGCTAACAAGCCAGGGCAGTTTTTAAGTTGTAGACTACCCTTAGGGCTAGATCCTTACAGGGCCCGATTTTTGAATTTCCCTCTTTTTATTTTTTAAAAATTCTTTTTCGAAAATTTCACGAATTCATGTCCAAAAAATTACTACAAAAAATGAAACATCTAAGTTTTTTATTTCAGCAAAAGAGAAATTCAAAAATCGGATTATGTGAGGATCTAGTCCTACCTGTATAGTATATAATAATAAAAAATGAGCACATCTATACTGACGAGGGAACCTCTTCAAGTGTAAAATCGCTTTTCACTCATGACTGTTACTATTAGATAGACCTTAGTTAGTAGTGAAAAAGCCTAAAAGGATTCTTGTGCATGACCTTTCTGAGCTGAGATATCGAATTATCAAGTTATGATCGAAATAGGCTGAAATATCAAAGAAGGAGGGGGTCGATAAGCAATGAAATCTACCGCTTTGAAAAATCTTAATTTTTTCTTACCAAATAGTCACACCAGATCTTAGAAATTTTTTACTACAGAAATTAAATCGATATAATTTGAATTGAATTGCTATGGTCCTATTTATACCGTACGGTCATATACTCATATAAAACGTTATCACTTATGGAAGCCACTTCCCTATTGTGGGCAATGGAGATAGATGATGAGGCCAACTCATCTATCGTTCGAAAGTATTTTAATAGTACTACAAAATATAATGAAAAACCGAAGAAAATTCATCGACAACTATAGATCTATAGGATTCTGCGATCCGGCACTATATATAATATCACCATCATGTATAATGGAGGACCGGTAGGACCTTATCGACCCATAGCTGCCAATGAATTTTCCTCACTATTTTATCATCATTTGTTAGTACTATTAAAGAGCTTTCGAAAGATATATAATTAAGAGTGGCGGCCCTCCTCTATTGTCTATAATGACATATGTTAATACCAAAAGTCTTCTTATAATGGTCATATTGTATATAGTGCCGGACCACAGGATCCTATAGACCTGTAGTTCTCGATGAATTTTCTTCGGTTTTTCATTATTATTTTGTAGTACTATTAAAATACTTTCGAACGATAGATGAGTTGGCCTCATGATCTATCTCCATTGCCCACAATGGGGAAGTGGCTTCCATAAGTGATAACGTCTTATATGAGTATATGACCGTACGGTATAAATAGGACCGTAGCCAGTCAAATCACATTATTGAAATTGAGTTGAAATGGAAAAACTTAATTTTAAGTTAAGTTAAATGGCTCACCCCCAACGATGTTTTTTTGCTACGAAAGGGGGGGGGGGAGGTCCCCTGAAGTAAGATCAAATAGCATAGAAAGAAAGAGCATTCTTTTGTCTATCATCCTACGTGAAAAAAATATTTTTATTAATCGTGATATGTGGTACTAAAATGTCGTTGCCACTACTTTTAGACACCCCTAAGTAGCAGAAAGATTCATTGCTCAAATCTTCTACATACCATGGGCCGATCTTGAGTTGCCACTATCGTCCATATAATACACAGGTTTGTTCGGGCCATATTAAAGACACTTCTTGATAACCTTTATGTGACCAGAATATGTCCATGTTGCATTGAAACAACAGCTGAAAGATTCCTTGCTGAAATTTGATTGGTTGAAATCTTGTACATACTATGGGCTAATATTGGAGTCCAACTATTGTCTATATGAAATATAGAATTGTTCGGGCTAAATTAAAGATATCTCTTGATAACCTCTACGTAACCCGAGTATGTTCATGTTTCATCCGAATAATAGCAGAAAAATCACTTACTCAAATCTGATTGATCGGAAAAACTGACCAATAGAAGAGGGACCAGACATAACAGTTGACATTATAAATATAAAAGATTTTTCAACATATAGATGTAAAATGATTAACAAATAAAGAGGATGACAGTAAATTTCAAGCTCTATCAGAGTCTATAATTATTTATTCAGCTTAAACTTTCTCATAAGAATAATAAATGCAAAAGAAAATTTCAGAAGTAACGAAAAATGAAGATTTTTAGTATGTATCGATTGAGGATGTGTTCATTCTACTCAAATTTTTCCTTTAATCAATAAATGCAAACGAACATATAAATATATAAAGTGATAGAGAAGTTTGCACTCTATCAGAATGCATAATTAATTCTCTAAAAAGATAATTTTATAGTGTTAAAAATTTCCAAAATAAACTTTGATGACAATAAATCTATATTATAATGGTCAGTGTGTGTGTGTATGTGTCTGTTACCGAGTGAAAAAAACATTATATTTCTTTGATCCATAGATCAAAAAAACATGGTTTCAGCTCGATCCGAGATGTCAAAAAACCATGGTTTCAGATGGGTCCGAGGGGTCATAAAACATGATTATAGCTCGAGCTCTAGAGATAAAAACAGGCTTTCCTATCTTCTTCTATATAATAATGTTAAGTGTCTCTGTGTGTGTTACTAGGTTAAAGGTACAAGAGGAATGGTAGAGATGGGATCAAAGGAGCATACGATTGTTTTCAAAGAAATTTTTTATATTCGTTAGCATTAAAGAAATTGAATATCATGCAATAATCTTTGTTTCAGAACAGAGATAGAATTCTAAAAGTGTCTCTAAGAATGCTCTCACCATCAGAAAAAGTTTTCTTCACATAGTTTTATTTTTATTTTGCGCGATTATGTGGGGTGATGAGGTTTCGTACCACCCTTTACAAACATCAAACAGCATGGCCGGGTATTCTGAATGAAATTTTTTTTTGATGCTTTTTCTCAGGAGTTCGTAAAAAAAACCTTTTTTAGAGATTTATCACGGAGAGTTCGAAAAAGAATTTTATTTTTGAAAATTATTGAGGATGTTCGGAATTACTGCTATACAGATGATCGTAACAGAAAAAGTAAGATACGTAAGTCTAGGGAACCGATTCAAAGTTCAGTTTAGAATGTTTTTTGCTGCGTCTGATGTAGTCGTGAAGATCGCAAGGACCAAAATTGAATGTCACTTGCAGATATGAGTTAACAATCACAGGAAATTCGTAAATGAATATACCAGGCGATTATTATGAATATAATGACTTTTCTTTGGATTTTTCTTTTCGACTATAATAATCTGAAGATAAGCATATTACTTAAAATTTTCTTGACAATGCGTACACATTAACTTATTCACGAACATCCTGTCGTTCTCATTCCAATCACTCTGTAATTTCGTTACAACCTTCCTGTTTTGGTTGGTACGGACTCCTACACTTGTTCATTCCGATCTCTAATCAAAGTTTCTATTTGGTCCTTAAGGAATGATGGTAAATGCTATTTATGATCTTTCGAACATATTTCATCACGGACATCCTGCTTATTTGATTCAATTTTGTCATTCCGACAACCGTGACGAAATTTTTGAATAATGTTTTTGTCTGGAGTTCGTAAGAGGTATCTGCTACTGGAGTTCGAAATGACGAGGTGGTGCGAAACATCATTTTCCCATTATGTGACACTCGGAAGTGCTTACATATTAGAAAGAGAAAAGAATAATAATTAAGCAATCAGTAGATCATTAATGTGTGATATTTCTTAAAGAAACAAGCACGGATACAGTATTCATTTGTCATTACACACTTTTAAGAGTATTGGAGGAATAGATGAAGTGAATATGTATATAAAATGTAAAATGAAATATAAAACTGAGAGAATAGGAAAAAAAGAAAGAAAGAAAAGAAAAAAAAACGATTCTTCACATAGTGAAAGCGGCCGTGCAGTATGCATGGGGTTCCGCTAGTAATTTATATCTCTGCGAATCTGAATATGAGAGTGTCTTCGTTATACTAAAATTTTCTTTTCGATAAATGAATACAAGAAAATAAGTAAATATACAGGATGATAGAAAACTTCATGGACTTTCAGAATATGTAATTACTTTTGAAAGAATGTACCTTTATATTGAACATATATTCAAAACACAAAGTCGAAATAGTTTTATTCTGGAGGATATAAAATAAGTAACTAGATTTCGAAAGAATATTCATTTTCTTTAATTATATTTCTAAAAAGAATTATATTTAACATGATGAGTTTTCTTAAAGTATTTTTTTATTATAATCATGAATATGACGATAATTGAAAAAGTGCGATATTTTATGCATCTTTTTGAATAAAATGAGGAAAAGATTGTTTTTTTTAAAGAAGATTCATCATCGCATTCTTTAGAGCTAAACATCATATTCATTTTATTATATAAATGAAATTAATGGTCACTTACCTTTACTAAATAATAGAATTTTCTATTTTTAAATTAAATAAATAAAAGACTTTTCGAAAGATTTTTCTAATGTTTTAAAAAAATATGTTTACTAATTAACCGTTTGATTACGTTTTTTTTAAAGATCAATCTATTTTTTGTTTCGGTTTAAACCAGTCTGAAATCACTGTTATTAGTATGGAGAAACATTTAGAAGTATTTTAAAGTACGATAATCTTCAAAACAACCTATCACACAAAGATCAGTGGCATAAAAGTCACACTG
Source organism: Macrotrachela quadricornifera (assembly GCA_022393335.1). NCBI lineage: Eukaryota > Metazoa > Rotifera > Eurotatoria > Philodinida > Philodinidae > Macrotrachela > Macrotrachela quadricornifera. The sequence continues at coordinate 1,142,846 of JAJEKB010021601.1, read as the reverse complement.
AGCACTGACAACGTATATTGGCCGACTTCTCCCGACGCTGCTCAGTTAATTACAAACTATACTAAAACAAAGTAGAATTTGAGAAACAGGCATGTCAGAACACAGGAGAGAACATATACATACGTAGGAATGCAGAACAATGATGTAATAATGTTGCTAAGATGTGAGAAAAAGAGAAGAATCTTTTAGATCGAGTCGAAATAATGTTATAATACAGTAATGTAGGAAAAAGTTCAACAGGCATATATGGGTGATCTGTAACCAAAGGGTTATTATTGAATTAAAATTCATGAGATGTCTATTCGTGATGAAATTTTGTTTGCTTCTTTCACAATCATCTTTCATAAAAGAAAGCAAGAAAGAAAGAAAGAAAAAAATTCTAAATGATCAAATAAAATATATAAAATACAACCAATAATATGATGTAGATTGTAACTTAATTCAAAGAATTTTCAAGATAAGATTACATATAAAATTGTCTACCTTGAAAGCAGACACTACATACGTGCTCAAATTTAATATAAAGAATAAATATTTATCAATATCTTCATTTACGCATTGTAATTCAATATAAATCTTATGTAAATTTGAAATCTACCCATAATAACAAAAAATGATTCATATACAAGACGAATACTACCCTGACTATAAATGAGAATACATTCAATAAACAAAAATGTACAAATACGATAAACATTTGGCAATCGTAGGATATTATTTATCCCATCTAAGGAGGGGGGACGTTAAGCAATGAAATGGGCTCCCTCTCCAAAATCATTTTTCTTTTTTCCAAATGGTATCTAGAGGTCCTGGAAGTTAGCTGCCATTCATTTGAGACTATTTTCACCTGATTTTGTATATGGATGGCTGCCTGAAAAATCGATATGCCCTAGATCTCATGGAACCATCCCAGAACGTCCATTGCGACGGTCGGAAACGGCACTGTAAACGGCCTGAAAGGGCTACAAAACGATGTAATACGGAATTAATTTTCATCGTATTTCACTGTAATCCGTCAACCCGTTTTACGGGCCGTTTTTTCACTAGAAAACGGCCACCGTTTTTCGCCTTATTTCTAAACAGTTCTGGGTTGCCGGATTACGGCGACGTTCTGACGCCGTTTTCTATAATTTTCCGCCGTTTACGGTGCCGTTCTCTTCGACCTGGTATAGGTATAATCTTCACCTTAGAAGTCTTTGCACTCTTGCTTAGCGCTTTCAATCTGATTTACATATCGAATGAAAGCTCTCTCTTTCCACTATCGAATGGTGTATAAAATTTTCAGAAAAGAATGTTCGTTTGGATTTTTCTATAGACTATACTGTATATTGGTATGTTTGGGATGCGGGTATCTGTCACCGGCTATCCATCTCTAGTTTCAAGACGGTAGCGATTCCCTCTGGATTATACATCATGTGATAGGCTTTAGAAAGCTTTACAAAATGGTACTATTGCAACGAGATTAATTCTTGGGAAAGGCATTTTCCTGCAGTGAACAATGTTCAGAAACGTCAAAAAGTTCTATTTTTTGCAAGTACTTGAGAGATTTTGATGACAGTGATGAAGCCTTTTGTTGAAACAAACGTCATATTTGAAATCAGCACACAAAATTGAGTGAACTTATGTAAATTTAAAGCCTTCACAATGACTTTCATTTTTGGTCAAAAATTCGGCCCTGATCTCCCTCAGCGATGGGTCAAAAAAATGAATGTTGTCAGAAGACCATTTTGACTTGCAAAAATTGTTCCTCTATCACGGAAAACTCAAAAAATTATTAAACTATGGATGTATGAGCGAGAAGAACTCCGTTTGCACTTGGCTCATTTTTGACCCATCATTGAGGGGGATCAGGGCCGAATTTTTGACCAAAAATGAAAGTCATTGTGAAGGCTTTAAATTTACATAAGTTCACTCAATTTTGTGTGCTGATTTCAAATATGACGTTTGTTTCAACAAAAGGCTTCATCACTGTCATCAAAATCTCTCAAGTACTTGCAAAAAATAGAACTTTTTGACGTTTCTGAACATTGTTCACTGCAGGAAAATGCCTTTCCCAAGAATTAATCTCGTTGCAATAGTACCATTTTGTAAAGCTTTCTAAAGCCTATCACATGATGAATAATCCAGAGTGAATCGCTACCATCTTGAAACTAGAGATGGATAGCCGATGACAGATACACGCATCCCAAACATACCAATATATAGTATAGTCTATAGAAAAATCCAAACGAACATTCTTTTCTGAAAATTTTATACACCATTCGATAGTGGAAAGAGAGAGCTTTCATTCGATATGTAAATCAGATTGAAAGCGCTAAGCAAGAGTGCAAAGACTTCTGAGTTAAAGGTTATAACTATGGTTCCATGAGATCTAGGGCATATCGATTTTTCAGGCAGCCATCCATAGACAAAATCAGATGAAAATGGTCTCAAATGAATGGCAACTAGCTTCTAAGGCCTCTAGACACCATTTGGAAAAAAAGAAAAACAATTTTGGAGACGGGACCTATTTCATTACTTAACGTCCCCCCTCCTTTTAAAAAAGAAACAAACATGAAAATCTCACTTTTAGATTCGAATATTATGTGCACTCAAAAAATAAAAATAATTGACCAAATAGTCATTTTAATCAAACTGTCGAAAATAAAATCACCCTTAACGACAATCATACAATACTTCTAGATTCTACAAATATCATCTTTTTCTTCCATAGGATGCAGCGAGGAGATACATTTATTTGTACAAATGAAAAAGATTCTTTATTTTAACATAGTTCTTTGACACCTTTAGGTATCTTTATAATATAACCTTTGACGATCGATAATGTATGATAAAAATTTGGGTTAAATTTATTTTTTTCAATATTTTTTTCTTCGTATTATGAGATAGAAGTTTGATTCAAATGGTGATATAGATTGTATGAAAGAAGAGATACATGATGTATTATAGAACAAGATTCTATGTGCCCTATATAGATTAATACAATTAAAATAATTTTGTTCTGTATAAAACAAGATTTAAGTGCTTTTTCAGTGTTTCGCATTTTCTGACCGAGAAATTTATGATGAAATAAAACAAAATTATATCAATCGATAGAGCATTTCAAATCCTATGAATTTATGACGCCCCTTTCCCGCCCCACCCCTCAAAAACCGATCTCAGCCTACGTATATCGAAATGGGCTGAAATTTGCAGGGGTATGTTGGGGCTGAAGTGAGGAGGATGTGGTAAAATTTTCAGTTCTATATCATGACGTTTGACAGAGATATGAATCAAACAAGGATAAAAAATTGATCATTTTCTGTCCAAGATTTCTCGATCCATGCTCGTGCTACATATTTGAATTTTGTTTTTGTTCTTCAAGAGCATGTCAAGATGTAGAGCATTACAGAGTCCTTTTTTTTATACTCTTACTTTTTTTTGGTGGAGAAGCGAGATTACAATTTCAATGTCTTAATAAACTCGCCAAAACTGAGTGTTTAATTACATAAATATCCGTAAATATAATAAAAAAAAACGTTAATTTAAAAAAATGACTCGGTATTGCCCTGCATATTGACGTGTTCTTGGAGAAAAAAAAAACTTAAACATGTTGCACGAACCTGGACCGATAAATTTTGAACTAAAGACCAAAAAATTGTAAACTGAGAAAAAACGAAAACGATTTTTTGTTTTTTTCAAAAGTAACCTATTTTTCGAGTAGTACACCGCGGAAATTATCGGAAATCTTGATAGAGACGGGACACCAAAAACAAAATTCATATTATTTTTTGAAAGATCTGAAGATGGACTATCTTCCGATACAATTTATCTGAATTTCAAAATTTTTGACTAAAATTGACTTTTGTTTTAGGGTGACGGAGGGTCTTAACAAAAAAACTTTCTTTCGAGAATCTTTCTTAACATCGACAAACTTTGTTTTAGTGAGATTAGTCAGCATTTTTCTCACATTAAAAGAATGAAAAAAGACAAACGAGTTGTGCTTTTCAAAGCTTTATTTCAATAAGATGGCCATGAAAATCAATCATGTTCAAACTTCAATTAGAATATTTTCTTCAGTTTTAAGTGCCCTTACCAGCTGTATTTAAAATTTTTTAAAACGAAGCTTCTTGGATGTAATTCATTTATTTCGTTTTTATTGACTAAATTTATGAAAAACAAAGTTTTCGATGTTCAAATTGATTCTAGAAAAAAGAAATTTTTAAATAAACTCATAGGATGTGAAATGCTCTATCGATTGATATAATTTTGTTTTATTTCATCATAAATTTCTTGGTTAGAAAATGCGAAACACTGAAAAAGCACTTAAATCTTGTTTTATACAGAACAAAATTATTTTAATTGTATTAATCTATATAGGCACATAGAATCTTGTTCTATAAAACATCATGTATCTCTCCTTTCATACAATCTATATCACCATTTGAATCAAACTTCTATCTCATAATACGAAGAAAAAAATATTGAAAAAAATAAATTTAACTCAAATTTTTGTCGTACAGTGTATGACTATTCATATTATATGGTACCTGAGGGTCTAAGAGTACCTCATTATAGCGTCGAAATCCTGCGCTGCTTAGAAGCACGCAAACATATGCTCAATTTTGGGATTAAGATCCTGATTACATTCAACAAGACATGCCTTTAAAATAGATCGAAGGTCAATAAAACATATAAAAAGAGTTAAAAGTCAAACAAGATTGTTTGGGACGAAGTCTTAACACATTTAACCCGATGTAGCCCACCGGTGGGCTACATTACGTTCTAACAAAATATCATTACATAAAATTTTGGTTTTTCTGAGACAAGAAGTACACATATTCAAATAAGTTTTAGTTTTCGGATTATAGAGCTTTTCACGCTGCATCTTTTGGTCTAATTTGCTTTCTTAATAAAAAATCTTTAAAGATTAAAATACAAGATGCAAAGTTCTGTCGGCCACTATGGATTTCACCGGTGGAATTTATCGGGTCGAATGTGTTATGGCAGTGTTTTATTCGGATTTTTAGGTTTTTAGGTATGATTTGAAAACTTGGAAGGGAAGTCACATGATTCTTAGTGCAATACTACCAGTATCGAGAAAGCGAACTCAATTCTCGACGGAGCGGCGCTCTTTCAGGCGTCCCTCTTGATAAAACACTATCCAGTGGGTTCGTGAAAACATCTGATCGCTGCGGCCAACCCTCTCTTTGACCGTTATAATAATGGGGAAAAATATTTTTGATGAAAAGCAGGTTACGTTAATGTTCGCATAGAAAAGCACAGGGAATAGTGATTTTGTTGGCTATAATTGAGCAATTTTTTGATAAATCATTCTCATTTTCTTCTATCGACGAAAACATTTGTAATGTGCAACATTTTGATCACAATCGAATTGCTTTTTGAAGAGTCATTGTATATGGGGACGGATATACACACTGATCGATTCTGTGGTCTATGAACTTTTTGAGTATATAAGAAGTGTTTATTTCATATTAAACCATTAGATATGGAAGGCTGTTAATATTCTAGATAATCGTATTTATCATCTTATATATTTCTTTTCTTTTAATTGAATAATTATATCGAACAATATTGTTTTCCTATTGATGAATACTAAATATGCTTTATTTACCTTCAAATCATCATAAAGACAATAAATTTATTCTGATTTGCCTTTCATCAGTGGCGGCGTGAACGGGGGGAGGGTACCCCCTCCCTCTGCTTTTGGTAATAGCTTTCTCCGATTTTAAGAGAAAGTACGACTAAAGTTTTCTCTCATTTGAAGAGAAAATTCATCAAAATTCTCCAAAATCTGGAGAAAATTCATCTAAAATTGTCCGAAATCTGCAGCAAAGACCTGGATTAAAATCATCAAAGATTTTGTTGTTCATAATTGAAAAAAATATCTCCCATTATTAGCAAGAGCATTTGATTATCTTTTGACAATGCCAATCACGGTCGCAAGTGTAGAAAGCTGCTTTAGCAAAATGAAAATTGTGAAAAACAGATTGCGAACGACGATGAATGATGAACAATTATATTCATTGTAATGATATACATTAAAAACATTAATTTTGGATAGGTACAGAATACAGAAATTCTTAAAAAAAGGGTTAAATAAGAAAACTGGTCGTCGAATTTAGATTCAGCCAGTATCTGTTTTGTTTTTGTTTTAAATTTTTAAGAAAATTTAATAAACATATGAACGATCTAATTATATAATTAGTTTGGTTACTTATTTAGTAATATTTTAACGATCTAGAATCTGAAACGTTAAACTTTTTTCTACATTCTCCCATTTTCCAATAGTGTCAAACTTGAAAGTTGAATTCAAGTATTCAACTATTACTTCAACTATTCAACTATTCAATTGTTGAATACTTGAAGCCTTCAACTATTCCAGTATTGAAATCATTCAAAATTTCGCCATCCACCCTCACGCAGGGTCGCGCTCTCAAGTCTTTCTAGTTGAATAGTTGAAAGTTTCAAATATTACATAAATGTGCTTAGTCTCCTTAGTCCCCTATCTCAATTTGAAATTAAATGCTTTTTTTCGGTTTAAATTCAAAATGAAATTAAATACTTAGGTCATACCAAAAGTAGTGAGCCTGATACCTTATTCTCGTACAGAAGGCTTGGAGAAATTTCCTTTTTTTACCAATAGATAGAGCGTGTTTCACTCTATTTTTCTATGCTATTTGATCGATATCAAACTGTTATCATAATAATAAAATTTCGATAAGATCGGTTTCTGTCGCATATGTGCTGATAGCATGAAACCTCGTGTGTATTTTTGAAATAACTTTTTATAGAAACAAGATAGAGAGCTGCGGTTTTCGCCGTTGGAAAGAGGAGATGAAGACGCATCGAAGCATATATTATCGATTTTTCGAACATGATTTCTGACGGTTTTTTTATTCAGTTTTCTAATCGTTGGAAAAACGCTTGTTTCATGAAAAAAAAAAAAAGCAAAAAATTTGATTGGATATCGTAGTAGAGGTCCGTCTAGAATAGGTATTATCCATAAATAATTAAATTTAAAGAGCTGAGTCTTTCGCAGTTTGTGGATCTTCGCTTAACGGTTTGAATGTGAACACGATTATTGAAAATTTCCTGTAAACAACCCATGGAATAGATTTGCTCTTTAAAGGGTAAGCTAAAACTTTACAAAAAAACAGGTTAGAAAAATCAGTAATACATAGCTTGATCCGTCTTCATCTCCTCTTTCCAACGGCGAAAACCGCAGTTCTCTATCTTGTTACCATCAAAAGTTATTCCAAAAATACTCACAAGCATTCATGTTCATGCTACCAGCATATATGCGACAAAAACAGATTTTATCGAAATTTTATTATTATGCTAACAGTTTAATAGTGACCAAATAGCATAGAACAGTAGAGTGAAACACGCTCTATCTATTAGTAAAAAAAAATTTCTCGAAGCCTTCTATACGAGAATAAAGTATCAGGCTCACTAAATACTTTTGGTATGCCCTCAGTAGCCCATTGTATGCTTGTATGTGTGTTGTTGTATATTCTTTTTCATTCACTTGGTATTTTCCTTTCGTTCTTCTCTATCTCACAAATGATATATATCTATATTATAATGTTGAGTGTCTGTCTGTTACCGGATCAAAAAAACATTTATATTAAAAAACATCTATATCTAGACAAAAAGCCGTCAGAATTTGTAATTTGAATTTGTCTAGACTAAAAACCGTAAGCGTCAAAGCCTTCCAGAAAACGATCTATATTATAATGTTCAGTGTGTGTCTGTCTGTTACCGGGTCAAAAAAACATGTTTTCAGATTGGTCCGAGGGGTCAAAAAAACATGATTACAACTCGAGCTCCAAAGTTAAAAATAGGCTTCCCTATCTTCTTCTATATAATAATGTGAAGTGTCTCTGTGTGTGCTACTAGGTTAAAGGAGCAGGAGAGATAGTAGAGATGGGAGCATAGGAGCATATGATTGTTTTGAAAAAAAATTTTTATATTCGTTAGCTTGAAAGAAATTGAATATCATGCAATAATCTTTGTTTTGAGAACGGAGATAGAATTCTAAAAGTGTCTCTAAGAATTCTCTCACCATCAGAAAAGGTTTTCTTCACATAGTTTTTTTCTTTTTATTTTGCCTGATTATGTGGGGTGAATGATGTTTCGTACCACCCTTTACAAACATCAGCCAACATGACCGGGTATTCGGAATGAAAATTTTTTTGATGATTTTCCTCAGGAGTTCGTAAAGAATACTTTTTTTAGAGATTTATGACGGGGAATTCGAAAATGTATTTTATTTTTGAAAATTATTGAGGATGTTCGGAATTACTGCTATACAGATGATCGTAACAGAAAAAGTAAGATACGTAAGTCTAGGGAACCGATTCAAAGTTCAGTTTAGAATGTTTTTTGCTGTGTCTGATGTAGTCGTGAAGATCGCAAGGACCAAAATTGAATGTCGTTTGCAGATATGAGTTAACAATCACAGGAAATTCGTAAATGAATATACCAGGCGATTATTATGAATATAATGACTTTTCTTTGGATTTTTCTTTTCGACTATAATAATCTGAAGATAAGCATATTACTTAAAATTTTCTTGACAATGCGTACACATTAACTTATTCACGAACATCCTGTCGTTCTCATTCCAATCACTCTGTAATTTCGTTACAACCTTCCTGTTTTGGTTGGTACGGACTCCTACACTTGTTTATTCCGATCTCTAATCAAAGTTTCTATTTGGTCCTTAAGGAATGATGGTAAATGCTATTTATGATCTTCCGAACATATTTCATCACGGACATCCAGCTTATTTGATTCAATTTTGTCATTCCGACATCCGTGACGAAATTTTTGAATAATGTTTTTGTCTGGAGTTCGTAAGAGGTATCTGCTACTAGAGTTCGAAATGACGAGGTGGTTCGAAACGTCATTTTCCCATTATGTGACACTCGGAAGTGCTTACATATTAGAAAGAGAAAAGAATAATAATTAAGCAATCAGTAGATCATTAATGTGTGATATTTCTTAAAGAAACAAGCACGGATACGGTATTCATTTGTCATTACACACTTTTAAGAGTATTGGAGGAATAGATGAAGTGAATATGTATATAAAATGTAAAATGAAATATAAAACTGAGAGAATAGGAAAAAAAGAAAGAAAGAAATGAGAAGAAAACGATTCTTCACATAGTGAAAGCGGCCGTGCAGTATGCGCGGGTTTCCACTAGTTTATTATGTTGTAATGATCTATCTGTTTGTTTTCTTGTTATTTAATAAATTTTTTTTGTAATTCTATCTGTACATGGGACCAATTTCTTATGCGACTAATTATCGTAACAACTAATTGTCGTTACGACCAATTGACTATGCCTAATTGTCACTCGACCAATTGTCGTAGACCCTATATATTCATATTTAGATAGAACATTCTTTTCTTTACAAGACCATGTAGAGTAAGACCCGAGCAGTTCAGTGTTTAGTACGGATCTGTAGGATTTGTTCTGTTCAGATATAATAAACTACTAATCACTTTCCAAGGTCTATCCTAGGATACCCCTTAGTAACTTTTCAAGGGCTATCTGAGAGTACTCTCAGAAATTTTTCAAGCAGTATTCTAGAGTATTTGTAGTAATTGTCTAAGAGTTATGCTAGGCTAGTCCATGAAAACTCACTAAGGGTACTCAAGAATAGTCCTTGAAAACATATGAAAGGTATCCTAGGATGGTTTGTGAAAAATCAACAGTAATTGATTATATTTGAATACGTCAGTTCATAGATCTGATCTGTTGTATCAGTTCTTTTGCTCATGTGATCTGATCTTATAATCTGGAATTGATTGAGCCCTAATGTAGAGCGACAGTTTTTTAAAGCTTTTTATAAGGAACTGTAACATCTTCGACACTACTTTTAGACTGATCTAAGTAAACTGCATATATGCTCTAAAATAAAAAATATTTCTAAAATTGTTAATATTCTTTTCTGTTATTGATACATTAATAATAAACTAAAAATATATTATTATTGAGTTAGATTAAAAAGATAATATTGTGTTCGTGTTTGACAATCTTTTAATTGTGTATAAATAAGACAATGAATTGTACGCATTTTAAGTGGATCAACATTTCTTGGATATAAATTAGGTAGATATTCATAAACAACTCTAGGTAAACTAAATCCAAATGTAATTTGTTGATGAAATGTATTCATAAATGTATATTTATCACCTAATAATGAACGTTCAAGATGAGAATGAAAACGGTTATTTTTTGTTAATAATATATTTAAATAATTACTAATAATAAAGCCTAGATAAACATCATCTGGATAAGGTTGCTTATAACATCCATCAACAAATTGTGAAATATTTTGCGTATATGGTTCAAGTAATTGCAAAGTACGTTTCGATAAACAAACTCCAGCACCAAGTGTTGCAAACCAAAAATTACCTGGTTTAGGATTTTTTGTTCTTTTAACTGGTCTATTCAATGAATTTCTTCCTATATAATATGGATAATTTGAATTAAGTTTAGATAAATAATCATTAAGATTATTAATATGAACATATTGATCATCATCAAAATGACAAAACCATTCATATTTATTTTGATAACGACGATATAATATAAAATCATGAATTGTTTGACAACATAATGCTCGAACTGTATGTGATGTTGGACCACATGTTTTTTCTGTTATAATCGTATGAGATGGTCTTATATTTAATATTGATTTATCACTAACAAAATAAACATCTTCATTAACGAGTGATATCCATGTATCAAGAAGATGAATTAAACGAGTTGAATAATATTTTGATATTGTTCGAACAACATACATTATACGAGATGATGATTCATGAGAAGATTTTTTAACTTTTGATAATACACGTGAACTATTATTATAATATAGAAGAATATAAAGTAAAATAACAATTATAATAAGATAAATTTTAAATGAATTACGATTAAAGATGCGCATTTGTCGATAATATCGAAAAATTAATTCAGTATTTTGAGATATTAACCATTGATGAATATTCTTATTCACTTTTATAATTAATAATTCTTTTCAATTCAAACAGACAACTGCGTAGATTATTCTTTTACTAAATGTTTTTCGTTTTCATCTCATATTACTTTTTTTTTTTCTATTCGATCCTACATAATTGACATATCTTATTTCAATGTCTTGAATCTTATTTTATTATAATAAAAAAATCTCAAGATAATTCAATGATTTTTATCAATACAATAAAACCAAAACTATTCAATGAATATAACAACAATAATTAGTTATTACACAAATTCTTCGATTTACTTTTAATTTTTGTTTTCCTTCTATTGATAAATTAAAGAATTTTTATTTTCTTCAGCATATAAAAAAGAAATCTAAGAAGCATTACATATATACACACCGCCAATGCCATTTTTTTAAAATATTTTCAAATAAGATTACAGAATTTGTTTTTCGGTCTAGATTATTAATCGTTATCGATATCGATACATAAAATCATGGTTATTATGTACTACGTTAGTCGAACATCTTGTTTCACAAGATCTTTGAAAGGTAATTCATTTATTTAGATCTTGATTATATCAGATTTATCTGTAATGAAATTCTTGACAAGATCTATTTCAACGTTTGTTAATATCAAGATCAATAAAAAATCCGAATTTTTGATACGATTTTCTAAGATCTTGAGTAGAACCACAGCGACATCATTAATTTCTTTACGTAATAAAAAATCTTCAGTTATTTGTAAATTATATTGCAGAAATATAATTTATTATTTTTTTTCGATACAAAAGATTTGAAAGTGATTTGCATTAGTAAAGGCAGGCGATATCCAATGAAATTAAAGATTTGAACAATAAAGAGAAAAGCAATAATTCAAATTATTTAAACTTTAATTCATTTTCTTTCAAATACTTGACTCTATGTTTATGACAGCTATCAATCTTTTTGAAGAAAAGTTGTTGTTGTTATTTAGTCGTTCAGTCGATTCCGACTTTTCGTGACTTGATGGACATTTGCCCGCCATGCTTCTCTGTTGTTGACCATATCCATGAGTTCTTGCATGCTCTTTTTCCATGACATCAGTGATGGTGTCTTCCCACCTTGTCCTTTGTCGTCCTCATTTACGTTTTCCACCAATTTTTCCAGGCATTAAGGTTTTTTCAAATGATTCTTGTCTTCGCATTATGTGTCCAAAATATTTGAGCTTCAACTTCTATGTAATTGCTTTCAATGAAAGATCTTGTGTAACCTCTTCTAGTATTGAATGGTTTGTTCTTCTTGCGGTCTAAGGTATTCTTAGCAGCTTCCTTCAGCACCATAATTCAAAAGCATCAATTGATCTTCTGCCAGGTTTTTTGATAGTCCAACTCTCACTACCATATGTTATAACTGGAAATACCATAGCCTTGACAATACGTATCTTTGTTGCTAATGTAATGTCTCTACCTTTTATTATTTTGTCTAGATTTGCCATAGCCTTTCTTCCAAGAAGCAACCGCCGTTTTATTTCATGGGTACAGTTACCATCCATGTTGATTTTTGAACCAAGAAATATGAAATCTGTTACGACTTCGATTTCTTCACCATCTATACTTATTCCATTTATAATACCAGTTGACATGATATCGGTCTTCTTTATGTTGAGTAACAGACCAGCTTTTGCACTTTCTTCTTTAACTTTTAACAATAGATTTTTCAGATCTTCTTCGTTTTCAGCCATAAGGGTAGTATCATCGGAGTACCTGAGATTATTGATATTTCTTCCCGCAATTTTAATTCCAATTTCAATTTCTTCTAGTCCAACATTCCGCATGATGTACTCCACATATAAGTTAAATAGATAAGGTGATAATATACATCCTTGCCGTACCCCTTTCTCAATTTTGAACCATTCAGTTAAACCATACCCATGTCGATACGACACGCTATCGACACATGTGTCGACACAATGACACGATGAACGTACATATAACGACACATAGAGACACAGCGAATTTTCTGTACGTCATGTGTCGATACATGTGTCGGTAGCGTGTCTTGGATAGATATGGGTACAGTATGGATAAAAGTAAAGGAACGAAAAAAATCGATTTTCTTTTCGTACTACGTAAATTTCAAATGTTACCTTGAAAGCTCATAAAAAATCATTTCTTTTAAATTTGGTTTATCTTTATTTTTAATTTTTAGATGTTATGTAATAATTTAATTATTAGCACCCATATCTTTTTCAATCATATTTATAATAAATACTCAGGTAAATTTTTTTATACAATTTAATCATATTTGTTTTTCTTTTTTTATGTACATAATTTTGATTAAGAAACATTTCTGTTCGACAAAAAATGAAATTATGAGTAAGTTCTTTTTTCTAATTAACTTTTCCGATGTATTCATTTTTTATTTAGTTTTTCATACATATCCGATGTTTCAAAATATTTTTCATGTGATTTCTTTTTATATGTAATTTATTGTTTTGTGTGTGTCGATCATTTTTTGAAAAATATTGAATTTTTGTTTGAAATAAAGACATAGTGTAGCAGATGCTGCTACAAAATATTAAATATTAATTCTTTAATTAATATTCACTGCTAGCGGTAAAAATTGAACCAATAGTATCGCAGCAAAAGACAACAGTGACACATCATAACACACATTACGTACATGTGTCGACACATATGTCGGTAGCGTGTCCTATTGACATGGGTATTCGGTTCTAATAGTAGCTTCCCGATTGTCATACAAGTTTTGGAGTAGGTAAATAAGATGGCTTGGTATACCCATGTTGTAAAGTGATATCCACAGCTTGTTGTGGTCCACGCAATCAAAGGCTTTAGTATAATCAATAAAGCAGAAGTATATGTCTTTTTGAAATTCTCTTGTTTTTTCCATTATCCAACGAATATTTGCAATTTGATCTCGAGTACCTCTGCCCTTCCTAAATCCGGCTTGCACATCCGGTAAATCAAGTTCCATATATTACTGAATTCTGGCTTGTATTATCTTGAGTATTATTTTGCTGGTATGTGGTATAAGCGCAATGGTTCTGTAGTTTGAACATTCTTTAGCACTACCTTTTTTGGGTATTGGTGTATAAATTGTTCTTTTCCAATCTTTTGGCCATTGCATTGTGCTCCATATTTGTTGACAAAGTGGTAGTATTACTTTAACTGCATCATCTTGCAGGACTTTAAATAGTTCAATTGATATTTCGTTGATACCAGGAGCCTTGTTTTTAGCAATGCTTTCTAACGTCCATTTGAGTTCGCTTTCCAAAATGTCTGGTTCTAATTCTGTAACTGTACCACCGAATGTGTCTGTAATGTTAAGATCTTTCTTGTACAGTTCTTCGGTATGTCCTTGCCATCTCTTTTTTATATCTTCTTTTTCTGTTAGGTCTTTGCCTTGTTTGTCTTTCATTGTACTCCATTTTGCTTGAAAGTTTCCTTTGATTTCTTTAATTTTCTTGAAGAGATCTCTAGTTTTTCCTTTCCGATTGTTTTCTTCCCTTTCCTTGCATTGTTGGTTCATATATATATCCTTGCCTCTTCTTGCCATTCTTTCGAACTTCGCATTCAGCATGGAGAATGTTATACCATCTTTGTTGCTCTTTGATTTGCGTCTTTCTTCAGCCACTTTTAGCGTTTCAGCAGACAGCCACTTCGCCTTCTTTTGTTTTTTGTTGTAGGGGATATTTTTTGAGGCTACTTCTTTAACAATATCCTTGACTTCAATCCACAGTTCTTCAGGCACTTTGTCTACGAAATCTAGTCGATTAAATCTGTTCTTAATGTTCACTGTGTATTCGTATGGAATTTTGCTAAAATCATATTTCAGTTGTCTTATGATTTTTCCTGTTTTCTTTGATTTAATTTTGATTTTTGCAAGAAGAAGTTCATGATCGGAGCCGCAGTCCGAACTAGGTCTTGTTTTTGATATCTGAATGGAGCTTCTCCATCTTTGAATGCAGAGTATATAGTCAATTTGATTTCTGTATTGTCCGCCTGGTGATGTCCATGTATAAAGTCGCCGTCTAGGTTACTGAAAGAAAGTATTTGCAATGAACATTGAGTTGTTCTAGCAGAAGTCCACTAATCTATCCCTGCTCCATTCCGCGCACCAAGTCCGAATTTTCCAGTTATTCCAGATGTTGTAATGTTTCCAACTTTAGCGTTCCAATCCCCCATGATGACTATGACGTCTTTTTTTGGTGCTACGTCTAATAACTGTTGTAATTCGGCATAGAATTGTTCTATTTCGTTTTCCTTTGCCTCTGTCGTTGGAGCATAGCCTTGTATCATAGTGATGTTAATTGGTTTGCCTTGGAATCGAATTGATATCATTTTATCGAGTTTTGGATTGTATCCAAGTACCGACGAAGACCATACTTTATTCACAATGATGGCCACACCATTTCTTTTTCGAGTTTCATGTCCACAGTAATGTATTTGATATTCATCGGACATGAAGTAACCCATACCAGTCCATTTTATTTCGCTGATGCCTAGAATGTTGATGTTCAATCTTGACATTTCTGCTTTTACCGCGTCAAGTTTGTCTTGATTCATTGTTCTTAAATTCCATGTTCCTATTGTATGTAATTCCTTGCAGCATCGTACTTTCCTTTTGTTTCGGGACACATCAACAGCTGGACGTCCTTTCGGCTTTGATCCAGCCATTTCATCAATTCCACGGCTACTCGTACTTGTACTTTGCTCTTCTCCAGTAGCTGCTTGAGTACCTTCCAACCTGAGGGGCTCATCTTCCAGTAATATGTTGAGGTTGCTTTGGTTGTAATTGTCCATGTAGTTTTCTTGGCAAAAGTACTAGAGTGGGTTGCCATTTCCTTCTTCAGTGATGAGTTGCCTCATCTGCCCTTGGTTTTGAGTCAGAGTTTTCCTTCTCCTAGGTGAACTACCTGCCAAGGTTTTAGAGCTCCACCTACCCTGGCTAACGCTTATGAAACTCAGTTCCAGTGCACCTTGCTTCTGGTGGCCTATACTCGCCTTGTCATCTTGTCGTCTTTGGATTTCTGTGGCATTTTATAGGTGTTTTGGTGCCACCCAAAACCCCACCTCACCCTGCTGACAGGAAGTCTGAATTGTCCAGGACTGCTTATTTGAACAATTTCTTATTCTTATTCGCAGCTAACCATTGTACTAATCGGCGTTCCATTATCCGCAACCTGTGGACCCGCTTGGTGGCATTCAGCCTAGCCCCAATCTGAAGAAAAGACTCATGATTAATTACGAGTTCTTTAAAATAAACGTATCGTTTAGATTTTGGTATTGATATACTTATTACGAGATGCCTTTTTTGTTTTATGTACTCTCTCTAAATTAAGAGTTTAAAAATACTATAGACATTTTATATTTTAAAAGAATTTTTATAATTTTAGACAATTTGTAAATAATTAAAATTGCATTATGTGAAATATCCCGATCAGTCAAATTTAAATAATAACAAAATTAACTGGACTGATACTAGTTAATTACCTATTTTTGACATTTTCCTTTATAACTAAAAGTTGTAATTCTTCCAACTAGTTTAATTAAACAAGTTGTGCTTTTTATATTTGTACAATCATTTTTTGTGAATGAAATCTTTTTTTAATAATGCGTTTTTGTTGTTACCATATCTTTCAACAGAAAAAAAATTTCTTTAAATATTCAAATAAATGTTTTCTATATATATAATTTAAAGAAGTAGCTATATCCACACAAGTGTATATAGTTGTCTGACTATATACACATAAATAGTTATAACAACCTGGTATATATGAAACCATTATAATCTTATATATATGTCGGAGGTCACTCTCAGATTTAGGCCAATATTAGATTCGCCTAGGCCATTCTCAGATCCGAGTTTAGATGATGTGGATATAGCCACTTCCGAGAAAAATAAATTATCATTATTTTATTTTTTTTTATAAATGTTACGGCCTGTAAAGCCATGAATATGCAGATTATTTTGGGTATATGATCAATAAAGTCATTCTGCTACATGTGTCACGGTCTACATATGTTTTGTCGGATATGAGTCGATTAGATGGAGGGATGGATATATGTGATGTTGTGATTGAAGTTATTTTTGAGTGAAGTTCTTTGAACAACTGTAGGAAGCAGCAATGTAATTATATCATTAAATTGCTAATTTAGTCTATAGAATATGCCTACAGGAAAATTTCTCTTAGTTTTGGGATCGTAATGAAATGTTTCGATTAATGTATAGTTAATGATAAATGTTTATAATCTTCAAATATTAGAATCTCTGAAAAAAACTACATCCACGTTATCCGAATTTTTTTAAAAGTTACTGAGAAATATGCACCATCAATAGTGTAGATGTAGTATTCTATGTATCTTAAAATGATCCGTCAATGAGTCATATTCACACATTGCTTGTTGGTTACGCTGCAGTTAGATTGTGGCCAAAAGACATACATTCATTTCACTTTTTCATTCTCATTCATAACTTTTCAACAGTCATCTCATAACATACAGGTTTCTTTCATCTTTTTGATCTTCTCTTCTTTCTCTTCTCTTCGCTTCTCCTTCTGTTGATGATGGTCGACTCGATTCTTTCAAAATGATAAATTAATATAGCGTGGCCAAGATTGAGTAATAACGATTATTTTAATAGATTGAACATATGATTATATGTCAGAGTCATTACGCTACTTGTATCACAAGAAAGATAGTGGTGTTTAGAGATAGAGAAAATTTTATTGAATAAATAAATAGTTTAGTTAACAAAGAGAATCTATGTTTATATAAGGAAGATACTTTACAATGCCTTTATTAGAGGTTCATCAAAAATCGTAAAGAATGAGCAAATATAGAACCAGTAGTTCAATAAATAAATAGATTTTAATGGAGTAATGCCATTCAATAGTTTGAAATTTTTTATGCGACCCATGGAACGTTCAACATGAATTCTGTGTCGCGCAATGATACGTGTTTGTCAAACTTGTTAAGATGTTAACTGTTTCTGGCGCTCCAGGAATGGCGGATGAATAAGGGTAAGATGAGTATGTTGAGCATCAAGAGAAAAACCACGATCAGACATTATGGGATCTCCATCTTCTAATAATTCGATCAAGCTGTCAGGACCAGCCATGTTAAGTATGGCTTTGTCAGACGTAGCTCCTCCATATAGCGTTGAGATATAAGAAACAACTCCATTCGGTGTGATTCCAACAAGCCCTACAAAGAAACAGATGTATTTAGAACCAAACGTTTATTTTACATTACCTTTCGCCGTGTTGGTGTTCTTATATGTAGACCACGTGTCTTGTTGGGCTTGTGGATTGTTTGGCTGCTCGATTTCGAACTCTGTACAATCTACAATAACACGCATTGAAGGATATTTTTTTTGTATTTCAAAAGGAAGAGCTTTTTGTATTTGATCTTTCGTTGGCCAGATATTGATTGAAGATACTACTGAGTAGATAAATCGAGTTCAGGAGATGATGATGCGACTAACAGTTGTTTCTGAAAGATTGAAATACATTGCCTAAAATAATCAATGAAACCTAGAAGAAAATCATTTTTCCACTTACTACTGTCTGTCCAAGAATAAGATGGCCGTGGGTATTTTTGCTATAACTCAAGAACAATAAGAGCTAGAGAGCTGCTGTTTTTACCATTGCATAGGTA